>JANHGC010005697.1:22378-40207 GCA_027560395.1 Boaedon fuliginosus | reverse complement strand
TTCCGAGGTGGGTAAAATGAGGACCCAGATTGTTGGGGGGCAATATGTTGACTCTGTAAACTGGAGCAACCCAAAACTAACTTTTCGGGTTTCACTTTCCCACAATCCAAATTCATGATTTCCCCCTACTTCCACAAGTTCATCACATGGTCCAATCCACTTCCACTCCTTTGGTGCCATATCTTCTTCTTCCTCCTTTCAGGTGCATACTAAAGATGACCTTGACATTTCCAAGTATCTTGTTATGTCTTTCTCTTGTACACACTAAAAATCCCCCCCTTCCGATTTCCCTGGTTCTAATGTGGCAGACCGGAAGGGATTATCCCAAACACCCCCAAATATGGCTTCTGGCTCTGACAGAAATACATCTTTTTGCTCAAACCACAGTTGTCACCTTCAAAAAAAAGTGGGTTTACTGAGTGTGTCACACATTGCCTTTTCTAATGCATTTTAGAAATTGCTTGTTTTAAAAACACGTTTTATAGCACTGGGTGAGTTTCCTTCAAATCGTAATGAAAAATATATTAAATACAAGTTTTAGGATGGATAAAAAAATGCAAATAAACAGCAAAGGGATAATTAGAACTTTACTTTTGGAATGTGAGAAATGGACTGTCTATAGATGGATTTGAAATGAAGTTTTTAGAATTAATTAATTATGAATCCTTCCTGTGGGAAAATGTTTTGAATTCTCTTTTTAAAAAAATGATAGGATGAGATTTTGAAGATTGAGCACTGAAGGGAACTCTAAGGGACTAATATTAGAATTAAAAGAACACTTAAATTTGATTTACTAATACAGAATAGAGCAAAATATTTTAACATTGGACATATTGGATGTAGTTTTGACTATATTTTGAACATTGTGAGTATATTTTTGAACAATGGCCCAGAAGTCAATTTTAAGAATGTCTTCCTCTATAGATGTGCTGTGTTTACAGAGTCCTCAACTTACAATCACAATTTCTATCATAAGTCGTTGTGCTCATATGTCAAGTCATCACATAACTGGACCTGATTTTTATGATGGTCATAAGTTGAGTCACTGTGGTTGTAAGGGTAAATCCAGCTTAACCAATGGTGTTTTTTTCTGAAAACCATAAAAAACATTGCCCAGCACAAGCACCTGACTGTAGGACACTACAACTAGTGTAAATATCCAATCAATGCAATCACACGGCTGTGTTTGGGTAGGATAATGAACCTTTGAAAAAAAATTAAATGAAATCCAGTTGTAGGTGAGGTTTTAAGGATTGTTTATAGATAAAGAGATGGGATATAAAAATAAATTATTGTATTTTAAGAGACGATGATAAGTTACTAAAATTGTTTATACTAGTTGGGATGAAGGGGCAAGTAATTTCTTTATATATTTATTTTCTTTCTTTCTTTGTTATCTTCTTATTTTTCTTTTCCATTTTTCCTTCTATTTTTCTTTTCTTTTTTAGTTTGTATTAGTTTTTATCTTTTTAATGGTATTTTTTTTAGTAAAAATGAAACCACCACCATCACAGGAATCATCAGCCCCTGGCAGTTTTAAGGTAAATATGAAGACCGCAATCAAATAGCTAGTCCTCGAGATACGACAGGTCACCTAACGACTGTTCAGAGTTATGACAGATACAAACTTCTCCTGGGTCTTGCTAGACTATGAGAAGCCAGCTGCCTGGAGACAGTTTCAAAACCAGCTTCCTAAAACCTGCCTTTGCTTAACCCCTGCCTCTCCCAGAATGTCACAACTCTTCAATAAAGAAAACAAACAAACAAAACAGATGGCTGGCTGGGACAGACTTGTTGATCTTTGTTTTCCTCAGCCACCAATTAGATGCTGAAACTAAACTCTTTGCCTTTACCCTCCAATCATGATCCCTTTGAAAAAAATCTCATTCGCTAAATTTAAATCCAAAGATTGGGTGACAAAAGTTACTTACCTTGCCCCCAGGCTGAAGAATAGAAGGAAAGCAAGCAAGCAAGCAAAGAAAACCATTCTGCAGAGTGTGTGTGTGTGTGTGTGTGTGTGTTGTGTGCGTGTTGTGAAGAAAAAGTTCAGCCCCAAAGTACAAATGTACAACAAATGGTCCTGTGAAGAAGCAGCCACCAGCTCCTAAATGCAGTCAGTCCGTCAGCAAAAATCCTTTCAAAGGTTTCCGAGCTCTTTGCAGTCTGGTTCCTTTTCGGACTCAGCTTCTGCTGCAGATTGAGTATATATTTGAACAATGGCCCAGAAGTCAATTTGAGGCATGCAGAAGTTGATACATGCATAAAGTGGGGGAAAAAAACACCAGAATTAAAAAAAACCTCAAAAATGGTTCTAAGAACAAGACAAAACTGTACAAATAATTATTAGAACAATAAAATAAAGTGATTAAAAAGGCCTAGGGCAAAGTGGAAAGATTTTAGTTATGAAAAACAAAGTTAATGGAGGCCTGACTAACCTCCAAGGAGCTTATATTACTGACACCAGTGCCTAGAACTCCTATTTTGCACTGTTGCAAACTGGGTATCAGCAG
This sequence comes from Boaedon fuliginosus, assembly GCA_027560395.1. Lineage (NCBI taxonomy): Eukaryota > Metazoa > Chordata > Lepidosauria > Squamata > Lamprophiidae > Boaedon > Boaedon fuliginosus. The sequence continues at coordinate 37,697 of JANHGC010005697.1, read as the reverse complement.
TACCATATCCTCTATAGATTATAAAAAACAAAGTAGCCCAAAAATAAAACAGGGTATTCCTTGTATAGTTTGGTATTTAACTTTTAGACCCGTTTAAGGCAACACAAAATACCCTGCTAACTGGTAACCAGGGCAGATTTTATAGGACAGGCATTATGTATAAGGAATCCACTGAAGCTACTGTATAGCATTCTAAATAGAGCCCCACCTACCATGTTTTCCCCAAAATAAGACCCAGTCTTATATATTTTTTGCCTCCAAAGAGGCACCTGGTCTTATTTTATGGGGATGTCTTACCTGCTTACCTTAGGACCACAATAACCAGGCCTCCCATCATGCCCTGACATCTGTCGCACCACTGCCCAACTATTTTTGCATCTACTTGCGGCCACTTATGGCAGGATGCCACATGCTGAGTCACGCCAGTGCCACTGCTTGCGGAAGGAGGCTGTGTAGTATGTTGTGCCGTTGTGTGCGTGAGCACCGGCAAGCCATGGCATGTAGCGTCTTGCCACAAACGGTGGAACTGGTGTGATGAGGCATGCAGCGTCCTGCCATGAGCGGCTGCACCAGTGCCATAAACATGGCATCCTGCTGCAAGCAGCAGCACCAGCACAATGCACTACGTGACATCCGTCTGCGAGTAGCCATAAGCAGCCGCAGAAGTCAAGCAATGGCATGACAATGGTGTGGGATGCCTGACTGCAGCAGTCCTAAGGTAAGTGGGTGCGGGGCGCGTGAAGCAGCTCCACCCTCGCCACCCCCACCCTACCTTGATTTTTACACATGAGCCTCACCCAACCTCACACAACCAGATAGTGGGATGGAGTGGGCGGGGTCTTAACTAGAGCTTATTTTTGGGGCAGGGCTTATGTTAGTTGCACCTGTAAAAAGCAAACCAGGGCTTATTTTGGGGATAGGACTTATTTTCAGGAAAACACAGTACAATGCATTACATAATCCAATCCTGAAGTCATCAATACCTGTTCTTCTCTGACAAGGTTCAAGATCAAGATCAAGATAGAATTTATTGCCCAAGTGTGATTGGACACACAAGGATTTTTTCTTTGGTGCCTATGCTCTCAGTGTACATAAAATCCTACATAATATCCAAATTACTCATATCCTGGAAATACTTTAGTTGTACAAACTAAAATTGTAATAAGTATTTTTGACCATCAAGCCTACTTGAGCCTCTAATGACAAATCAAGAACAACCTACTCCTGAATATGAACCTACAGTGGATAGAAAAAGTATACACACACCTGTTAAAATGTCAGAGATATAAAAAAGAAACAGACCAAATTAAATCATTTCAGAATTCCTCCCCTCTTTAATGTAACGTATAAGGTGTACATTTCAATTGAAAAACAAACCAAAACCTTTCAGGGGGAAAATAACATTAGAAAACAGACAATAACATGGTTGCCTAAGTATCCACATCATCTTATTAGTAGGGATATGCCTGTCTTCAGAATTAGCCCATCACATTCAAATTGATGTTAAATAATAACCAGAACACACCTGCCATCAGTCAGTGACTCTGATTAAACCCATAGAAAGTTGAGTTGTTCAAGTAGGATTTTTTTCTGACATTCATTCAGTTGCCTCTTACAGCAAAAGCCATGGTTTGCAAAGAGCTTACAGTAGAACATAAAAGGGATCACGTTGTTGGAAGGGATCAGTTGGGAGAAGAATACAAAACGATTTCCAAGGCGTTGGATATATACCATGGAAGACGGTCATCAACAACTGCAGAAAATATGGCACGTTCGTTACATGACCAAAAACTGAATGTCCCTCCAAAGCCGATGAAAAAGCAAGAAGAAAACTGGTCTGAGAGGCTGCCCAGAGGCCTCCAGCAACACTGAAGGAGCTGCAGGAATTTCCAGCAAGCATTGGTGACAATGATCTCCCGTGTTCTTCATAAGTCTGGGCTGTGCAGTAAGGATCACGATTGAAGCCTTTTCTTACGAAGAAAAACATGCAAGCCTGGCTACGTTTTGCAAAAGGTTATTATCATGTCTGACAAAAGCAGGTGGGTAAATGTGTTATGGTTTGGTGAGATCAAAGTTGAATTTTTTTGGGCCATGATTCCCCTAAAGTATGATTGACGCAAAAATAACACTGTGCATCACCTAAAATATACCATGCCCACAGTGCAACATAGTGGTGACGGTATTATGACATTTTTCTTCCGCTGGAACTGGGGTGGAGGGAATTTTGACCGGTTCCAAATATCAAGTCAATTTTGGCACAAAACCTTCAAGCCTCTGCTAAAAACGCTCGAAGAGGAATTTCACCTTTCAACACAATAACGCAAAGCATCCCTCCAAATCATCAAACGAAGGGCTTGACCAGAAGATCAAAGTTTTGGAACGGCCCAGTCCTGAATCCAGTTGAACATCTGGGGGGTGAACTGACAAGGGCTGTGCAGAGATGTCCTTGTTACAATCTGAAAGATTTGGAGCGTTTTTTTTCCAAGGAAGAGTGGACAAAGATTCCCAAGGCAAGATGTGCCATGCCGATTGGCTCATACCTGAAAAGTATTCATTTTAAGGTATGCAACCTCATTATTGTACATTTTTATTATTTATTGTTAAAGATTTTGGTTTGTTTTTTAATTGAGTTGTACAGCTTATATCATTGGTGGCAAACCTTTTTGAGGCTGCGTGCTGAAAGTGTGCACACATGCACACACGTGTGGCCGTGTGCCCTTGAACGCCCTGTCCGCATGCGTGCACGTGCTCCCCCCTCTGACCTCTCCGGCCAATTATGCATTGAGATAACTCATCATGAAACTACAAATTGGACTATTCAATGCAACCTCATCATATAGGTAATCCTTGACTTACAACCACAATTGAGCCCAAAATTTCTGTTGCTAAGCAAGATGTTTGTCAAGTGAATTTTACCCCATTTTACAACTTCTTGCCCCAGTTGTTAAGTGAATCACTGTAGCTCTTAAGTTAGTAACGTGGTTATTAAGTAGATCTGGCTTCCCCATTGCCTTCACTTATCAGAAAGTTTCAAAAGATGATCATGTCCCTAGGACACTGCAGCCGTCATAAGGATGAGTCAGTTGCCAAGTGTGTGAATTTTAATCATGTGATCATGGGGATGCTGCAATGGCCATAGGTTTTTCCAATGCCATTGTAACTTTGAACTGTCACTAAGTGAACTGTTTTAAGTTGAGGAGTGTGTTTAAACACTGCCTTTCCACATAAAGGAATTGTCCTGTTTTGATTAATTTCTGTGATCCATTTTCAGCAAGGAAAACCTATGTTAAGGTGCAGTTTTCTGAACCACACACAATAGTATTCAAATGTTAGTACTACAGAGATGTAAAGGTAGAGATTCAAGGACAAGCTGGATTCTTGAACAGTACATCTATGAGTTCATATCAGCCAAAATAGGCCAAACCAGACAGAAAAACAAGATGAGCCAATTCTACTTTATTGTAGAGCTATATTAGCAGAATCTTACAAGTCTGAAAATACAAATATTGTCTCTTTTGTTGCCTGAAAAGTTGGGTGGATCCTTTTGTTATCCCGTTATTTACCTGTGGGCCACCTTTCATGTTTGTTCCCTAGCAACCTACCTTCCCCCACCTAGTCTCTCAAGGCCATTCCCACATACCACTACAGTTGTCTTCACAACCCTACAAAAATGACTTTCTTCCAGGATGTTTTGATAAAACTTCGCAGTCTAACTTATGGCCCCCGATTTCCTGGTAGGCTGCCATCGAAATACAAGAATACCATCTAAATGCTTTCCATGTCCCTTTCTGCATTTCCTTACCTAAATTCCACAATAGCTTATTCGGGAGGAAGACCAGGAAGGAAAGGTACAGGTAGTCCTCCACTTATAACCATTTATTCAGTGAATGCTCAAAGTTAATACAGCACTGAAAAAATGGACATACAGCCAGTTCCCAAAGTCCTGGCCATTGCACCTTTTAGTCACGTGATCACAATCCAGAGCTACTCAGTTCATGACTTCTGCATGCAGAGTACTGTGGGCATGAGATTGCCATTTGTTGCCTTCCCACAAAGAAAACCAAATCCCACTGCAGGAAAGATCTCAAATTGCTCCAGTGTCACTCACACCTGAAGTACATTACTGCCCACATGAAGCTGGCCTTTCCCGACTCGCGCTTGACCTTTACTGAGTCTCTCACAGTCTTTTACTCTGCTTACCCAAGACTCCCATCTCTTCCCGCTGAACAACCTGCATGTCCTGTGGTTGTGACAGCTACCGAGTCAGCTGGAATTGCTGTAACGGAGATGGTCACATGACTGTGTGCTTTATGACTGCCTTGATGATAGGTAATTGAATTCGTAAGTCACACAGCCTCAACTCTAAAATCGAGCTGAACGGTAGTCAGAACAATCTTCTCACTAGCCAGGTATTATCCACCTCACTGATGCTAAAATATAGTTCTTATCCTGTAGAAAAAAGGCTTAAATAAAAACTACCAAGCTACTAGAAACTGCAAGTTTGGATGGAGAAATGATGGAATGCTGCCTTGCCAAAATTTTCCAACTGTTTCTTCACCTGTGGGAAAACAGGATGGAATCATACATTTTGGAAGGTTCAAGATTCTATAGTCAGTGGATGAAAAAGTTAGTGCTGCTCTCTCTATTGGTACTAAGCATTTTTGGGTATAACTCTCACTTGGGAATCGCTTGGCTGAAAAAAAAAACAGTAATTTTATCATAAATACATATTTAATACCAAATTTATTTTAATTTAGATTTCATATCATTTGAGAACTTTGGTGACCTACAGTTTCCATGGTAAAAGTGCTGAATATTTAGTAAATATGCACATATAGCAGTACTGTAGTGAATCTTTATGAAATTTTATAGCTGTGTTCAAGACCCTATAATTTTCAAAACAAATATATTGCAATAGGCACAGGAAGCAAGCTGTGAAAACTTGAAGGAAAAATGGCTGGACATAGATTGGGAAGACTCAGGTTCAAAATCCACATGGAATTCACTGGGCGATTTGGGGCTAATAATCTCTTTCAGCACAATCTACCTCACAGGATTGTTTCATGGGATATTATGAAATGTGATCCTTGCACTTTGGCTTAAGTTCCCAGAGAAAAGACAGGGTATAAAGGCAATAAATAAATGCATAAACGGGATAGCAAACAGATCTGACAAAATGACATGATGATAATGTACATGACTTTAACAACTTGGACATGTTCTCAAAAGTTCCTTTCATGAGATTTCGAAGTATAATTTGCAGAGTCATATTGAGCAAAATAGTCCATATATTTAACATAAAGGTAAAGATGATTCTAACATTAGAAATGTTAACTAATGATATCTTGCAACTTACTTCATCCAGTGACAAATTCCAACCATTCCTATGATTTCAGAAAGTACACAAAATACAGACATGAGAAGGAAATAAAACCTCTAAGATGAACATATAGTACTTTACACAGAAATTTGCAACACCATAAGCATCTACAAGATACATTTCTTTGACAGAAATGCAATTTGTGTTACAGATACTACAGCACTCACTTATCTACAACCAGGGCAAATTTCCAAGGCACAAATTCAGTGCTGTCATGGCTGCATTTGAACACAATTCGATATGATGAGAACAATGTTCTGGATTTGCATATTTCCTTTTCCTCCCTCACAACCCTGGCCAAAATATTGGAAGTTTCTGCTTTTTATTAATCAGAGGCTAATATTTGTTGAATCTTAAATTCAAATTAATCTTAACTCTGGCATATTAAATAAGGCAGCTTCATTACTCATGCTTTGAAGCTTGCTTATTTTAAAGCATGTATAAGATTAATTATAATTTGTTGATTTGGGATGACAAGGCAGACTGCAGTTAAATTAATCCAGAAGCAAGAAATTCACAACTGCACCTTCTGTTATATGGAAGGAGGAAGACTTTAAGCCTGAGATTCAGTAAAAACTTTTTTAATGTGATGTTGAAACTGGCCACTGTAAATTATCTTATAGATCACATTAAGAATTTCTTTAAAATGTATACTTTTTAACAATAGGCTTTGGGAGAAAACATGCACTGTGCTTAATTTTTAATATAGTTTATCTATTAAACTAACAATATAGATTTTCTTTCTAATTTTTTAAAGGTAGATCTTGAAGAACGTCATCACCCCTGAGCATCCTTGGGAAGTTCAGACTGTTTAGCACTTTGTTCCAAGAGCTTCTTTCAAAATGAAGGTCAGTTCAGAAAATAATTTCTGTCAACAAATGGTTGGCTACAACCGTGGATTTCAGTTTTCTCCATGGAATTTCAATAGAATATGTCCCTTACCTGGTTTAAATTCCTACAGAGAATAAGGCAAGATGATACCAGACAGGAAGATAAATTTTCTCGCACATTATTTACATTTCAAGTCTATTCTCTGGTAGGTTGCACAGTGAGTGTCTGTCAATTATTCAGAACAATGCTTGATGTTTTTAAGGCTATACCATATTGCAGAAATAAAAAAACAAAACACCAGAACTTCAATTCTGCACTCAGTTAAGTATTGACCTTCAGTGCCTTCTCCCTTCTGAAACCCTAATTGATAGGAACATTTTAATGATATGCATTACTAAGCTTCAGATGATAATGCAAGAGAGAACATTTGTTTTGCAAGCAAATTCACCAATTATAAAAATCAACACTTGACAACCAAATAGAATTCAGTTTAAAAAAATACTCTTGAAGTATTTTTAGGCCAACAGGAGCTTATAAATACTTCTGACTAGGGGTAACATATATTATTTCTTACTGAAAAATTCTCCAAAGGGGCTGTCAAATGTTAAAATATATATACCACATTTGTCCATTCTCTTTTTTGCCAACAAGTCCCATTATCGTGCTCCCGATAAATGACATTTAATAGATATTTTTGGAAAGTGATATACATTAAGCCCCGAAGATCTTTGCAAGAGGCTCTTTAGTTCATATGCAAAAGAAGGAATGAGCAATCTATTTATTGGCAACATAAGAGGCAATAATGCCAAATAAAAAAAAAAAACAATAGGATTAGAGAGCTGCTTGGATTAGCCTTCCTGTCCAAAATCTTCTGTGAACTTCTTTAGTTTTTCCAGGTCCTGCTCATTTACTGTTGGTTTTGTGTTAGCTAGTGACCTCAGCATATCAGCCTGCACATAAATGAAAGGAGAGTTAAGAGTTGCACATTTCTCCAGCATACATATTCATATAGATAGCACCCACACTACAATTACCTGAGTTATGGCATGGGAGAAGAAACCAAAAGAAGCTTTGAAAAACAAAGAAACCATAACAGCCTCTAACATTTCTAACCGTTTTGTTCCACAATTGTTCCAATAATGAGCATAAATCAGAAGTCTAACAATATTATTGGAAATCTTAACAATACAAGATATACCTCTGCTTTGTATTACCTGTACAGGTAGCCCTCCATTTACAACTGTTCATTTAAGTGACCGTTTGAAGTTGCAACAGCACTGAGAAAAAGTGACTTATGACCGTGTTTTGCACTTGCGGCCATTGCCGCCTCCCCATGGTCACGTGACCAAAATTCAGACGCTGGGCCCCTGGTTCATGTTTATGACGCTTGCCGTGCTCTGGAGTTGTGCAATCTCTTTTTGCAACCTTGTAGCGAGCAAAATCAACGAGGAAGCCAGATCCATTTAACAACTGGGTTACTAAACTCAATAACTGCAGTGATTCACTTAACAACGGTGGCAAGGAAAGTCACAAAATGGGGCAAAACAGAAATTTTGGGCTCAACTTTTTTTTTTTAAGTTGAGAGCTAACCGGGTTACGAATGTAACAACTTGCAGCGATTCGCTTAACAACGGTGGCAAGGAAGATTGTAAAATAGGACAAAATTCACTTAAGAAATGTCTTGCTTACCAACGGAAATTCTGGGCTCAGTTGTGGCCGTAATTCGAGCACTTAGAAGGAATGCATTGCTTACAATTTAACAGCAGGCCCTCTGCCTTTACTCAGAAGCGAAGTTCACTTCAGTGGTTTACTTTCAAGTACTTACTTCTATACTACAGACCTAAACATTTCCAACCGGCAATCCCATTTCACAATGCTTTACTACTTTGTATGTTACAGCCCAAAGGGTTGTTGACTCCATTCTTCCTTAACTCGGAATTTTAAAATACTCTAGAGAAAGGTTTCAAAAGGCAGATTTATACGAAAATAAAATAACCACGGATATTTCACTATGGATAGTTAATTCTATTGCAAACAAAGTTAAGTGAAGAAGTAACCGCAGAAATGTAAGAGGGAGACGAGACAAACAACCGCTCAATGGCATAAATTAGCCTCTTAAAAGATGAAGTCAAATTACATTTGGAGTCAACGAAGAAAGCCTTTCTCATAATTGTTTAAAACAGCTCCTCTTTTTTCTTTGAAAAGAGAGGTGGTGGCCTTGGGTTGGTGAGATTATCGTTATGTGTCATGCAACCTCAATGGGAGAGGATGTTTCGCCTGGCAGAGCAGGTCTGCGGATTGAATGGGAAACAGAAGTATGTGACAGGTAACTTAGGGAACTCAAAGGTGATTCAAATCTGCAGCCTCTGCATAGAAATACAAAATCCACTTTGAATGCCCGGCCCTTTAAAAAACAATGCTGGTGGAACTAATGGCACACCTGGGAGATTAAATTATGTGCCTATGAGTGCTTAGAACTAGTACATTAAATTACATTCTTGCACAAAAAGATCACTCTCTGCTTTGTAATTTAAAAAAAAAAACCCACTATCATCTTGTTATGGTTCAGCAATACTTTCTCAGGTCTTTGAAACAGAAGGAAGATTAAAGAGTTCAGAAAGTCTCTATTGAGCCCTAAAGAAAGAACAGGTGAACATGTTTGCACTGCTAATTTTCTACTCTGTATTTGAAGCTCTTGCTTCAAATTAAATGTTGCATATGCTTCTTTACTTCAACTCTCTATATTGGTTTTCTTTGGGGAAGGGTGTGCCTTCAAATCGGCTCTGACTCTCGGCGATCACCGTAGGTTTTCTTGGTAGCATTTTCAAAAGGCATTTCCTAGTATCTAGAGAGGGAGTGACTGGACTAAGATATCCCACTGGTTTTGTGCCCTAAGTAAGAACTAATGATCTCCCAGTTTCTAGCTTGGTGCCACTGTCTCGATCAATTTTTAGTGTTGGTATATACAATGAGAGCCATTATATATAATTTCCATTGGGTTCCAGAAACTTTATTTGAAAGCTTAGTTATACTTTGGTCTACTGAAATCAAGAGGATGTTAAATTGATCTGATTTAAAAGGGCTAACTTTGATTTAAGCTGGAACATTGTAGTAAGCCATAATTGCTTAAGCATCGAGATACACACCAATACACCCACCCACACAATAATTAGATGGATTCATGCAATATGCGAACTGGAAAGCAAATTGGATTTTGAAATACAGTATGTGAACCCAGCTTCGGTCTAGATTTAGTTCAATGTTTTGTAACATGAAATTACTTAAGCTATTTTTTAACGTTGGAACTTTTAAGTTTTTATAATGAAGAAGAAAAAATCTTAGCATTTCTCAAATCAGGGCCACAATTTTAAAAAATCTTTTAAGTAGCACCTAAAGTTATAGTGTTTGTGCAGCAACTATTATCTGGATATATAAACATGCAAAGGATAAACTCTGGATTTGGGTCAAGTTATTAAGTAGGCTGAGCTGTTTTGGGAGAAGCCAGCTCCTATTCACCAAATCACCTTGCAAAAGGCAAGGTCTCCTTTAGTCAACTATGAAGACTTTGTGGGCAGCTGTTTAGCAACATTAGATGAGAAACTTGCCTTCTGCCTTCTTCTAGGGTATTTTTCAACTACCCAGTGCAGCCTACAGCCCTGCTAGTTGCAAGTCTTCTTCCATCCAAGTAGTAAACCACTTAGAGCCCTGATAAAATCAGCCAAATGCTGTCACCTACCGAAGCATAAATAAAATCATAATACACATTCATTTTCCCACTTGTGAGAGAGGCATACTATTATTTGCTTAGAAGTTGCCAAGGTTTGACTTTCTATAAGCCAAGAGCTCATACGGTAAATAACTTCAATTGGTGTTCAAGGAAACTATTCCTCTGGGTTAAGGTGAATGAGCTGCTAGCGATGCTTTTTAATTCATGACGGACACAGTCATGTGAAAATGTATGGTTAGTCACTTGCACAGTGACCGTTTAAAGCTACAATGGTCCCATCTAGGGATACCTATGGTCTGTATTTGAAGTTAGAATGATCATGTGACTGAACGTTGGACTCTTGGAAACCGGCGCCACATTTATCGCTGTTTGCATGGTCCCATGACTGTATTTTATGATGGTTTTGCCAAAAATGGGTAATTCCGGTTTTCAGTAAAATTGCACCCATTGCAAACTACTGGCTTGCTTAATGACTGCAGCATTTGCCTAACCACTAAAAAAGGCTGTAAAATCAAATTGGACTTATGAGCTACCTTGTTCACCACTGTCATGAATTATGACTGTGATGGGCAGGCTCCATCGCAGTCCTCAGTTGAGGACTACCTGGATAGCAATCCACTGAAATGCTTGGCTTTGCATTTATGTTCATTAATCTATACTATGGGTTACAAAACGTACATGGTACATAGCACTAGCAGAAGCACGTAGGCTTATATACTGCTTCAGTGCTTTACAGGCCTCTCTAAGCAGTTCAGAATCAGCAGACTGCCCCCAACGATCTGGGTCCTCATATTACCCACCTCAGAAGGATGAAAGGCTGAGTCAACCTTGAGCCGGTGAGAATTGAACTGCTGGCAATGGGCAGATTTTGCCTACAATACTGGATTCTAACCACTGTGCCACCACAGCTCTTACCTATTTATTATATCCCCTTTATCTATTACTATTCTTGAAATGATCAAGGATTTGTATATTTAAATATACTGAAAAATAAAAAAAAAATCAGTGGGGTGTACTTACTTTTGCATATGACTGTAATTCTTATGCATTTTTATCTATTTGAGGAAATTAAATCACTGAGTTCCTACAACACATTAACCCATAGTTTAATTGGGATCCTGAAACTTGTTAAGCCATAAGCCAAAGGTAGAAAAACATTCAGTGGCAAGGGGCAACATTTCACAAATATTTTCAACAGAAACTAAAAATTACCTTGCAGATTAGATAATCCGCATAGAGATTATTAAAAACTCACATCGCTGTGTTAATTTGCTATGCAAGTAACCTAATTCTAAATAATAATAATAATAATAATTTACTGAATTTATACCCCGCCTCTCTTCACCCAGGGGGAACTCAAGGCGGCAAATAACAATGCAGTAGGTTTTTGGGTAAGAATCTTAAATTATTAATCTGTTTTGGCCTACATTATTATGTCCCATATTTCATATTCAATCTTTAGAAGCTTTATGGTAGCAAAAATTCACGGATCATTTAAGTTTTAAGGTTAACTCAGAATTCTAGAAGAGAATTCTGAGAATTAGAATTAAGAGAATTCTTAATTAGTGGTATTAAGCACAATAATGCTTAATAATGTAATATTAAGCATAAATTACACTATACAATTAAAAAAAACCTTATCTGGTACCATACCTGATTTGTGTAAAAAAGCTTTCAGTTCAATTATTAGCATTTTCAAAGACTCAAAAAGATTTCATTTTGAATCTTGAATTACTGTAAATCAGAGCAACTAAATCTAAGTTAAATGATCGGGTATCTACTTCAACCCAATACATTCTTATGTATTTATACATAAACATGTACTGTATATAATATAAAGAACCAGTTTGGTATAGTGGAAAGTTGTTGGCATAGAAACAGGACACTGAATTCTAGGCCTAATTTAGGCATGAAAACTATCTGTCATTCTCTCTCTCAAACCAAACTACCTCAAAGTTTGCTGTGGTAGGGAAACAGGAGGCGGGATTATTAAGTATGTTCACAGCCATGAGTTATAAAGAACATAACAGTAATTATAACACCAGCTTTAAAGTTTTATCTATAGGGTGGTTGTGGTTGTGAGCTAGTACAGTAGCCATTAGGATTTATAGATGGATGCAGAATGACCAACATACACAAAAGTTTTTGATTATCAGACGTAAAAAAGGATGTGCACTGAAACACAAGAGGGAGGTGCTCGGCCCGTGCAGGGTGTATCTGGATAAGTATAGGGTTCCATGGTTCTGAGCCAGGCATGTTTTGTAATCTGCTATAACACTGTTGCAGTCCATAAGGATTCACAAGATACTTGAGGTTTCTGAAAATACGCCCTGATTATATCTGTGATCTTTATTCTAAGATGCTGTAGCAGGCCAAAGTCAAAATATTCATAGTAAATAAACACTGACCATACAAACGACAGGTTCCAGAAGTTTATCTCCTGGTACGTCCATCCAGGTCATTTCAATGGCATTGGGTTCCCCTGGAGAACACGGGGTGAAGAGATCTACTAGAACATTCGGATCTGATAGCGATGGTCCTGTCACCTTTGAAACAAACAAGAATTTTGAGGTCAGCGCTGAAAATATTTAGAGGCATATACGATTAAGAACAACGGTCAGTTAATCAATACAGGCATTTCATCTTTTGTCTAACCAGCTTTACACATTGCTCCTAAAAAGATTAAATATATAGAAATCTCTTTGATAAAAGGAGTAACAAAACAAACACAAAAATTACTTTCCATCTTTTGTCTAACCAGCTTTAACATTATTGCTAAAAAGATTAAATATACAGGACTCTCTTTGACAAAAAACAACAACAAAAAAACTATTCAAGAACAATTATTTACTAATTTGGAAACACATTATGAAACTCATTAGACCTTAATGAAAGAAATTACATTTGCCCTGGTTAGGAAAACTTGCAGCAAAAAGATTAATATTTTTACTATTTTTTAAAATTTCATATTATTCCATCTCCTATTGATAATAAGATACAGACAACTAGAACACAGAAGTATATGGTCTAATAAAAGGCCAAGGATTAGATTCAACAATCTGTAATCTACAAAAAGGAATGAGGTGGCTTTGCTCGTCATACTATTATGCCAACTGTCATATGGGCTTCAAAATGGATTACAAATATCTCCTTATGGTTTCATCCCTTTAATGGAAAAAAGAAGACCTTCTACAGAGACTGCAGATATATGTGGGTTGATATATACAGAAATAACCACTTTTAAGCGACTACTACTGAAGAACTTTCTTATATTTGGTTAAATATAAGAAACAATGAACCTAGACTTATCGCTTCTGGTTCCTCCTTGAATTTCTATTTTATGAACAATTGAAAAATAAGAAATTTGTTCAATGGACTGACACTAGTCTATTTACCTTACAATATGTTATTATTAATAGGGTAAGATATTTACTCTTCCACATTCAATTATTTTCAATATTCTAAAATCAGCAGCACTGCAACAAAAAAAACCTGTGGAACTGAGGGAGACTATTCAGAATTTAACTGAACTTGAAAAACTTCTAATTCATAAAAGGTAAAGGTAAAAGTTCCCCTCACACATACATGCCAGGTGGTTCCCAACTCTAGGGTGCCAGTGCTGTTCAAAGACGTCTCCGTGGTCATGTGGCCGGCATGACTAAACGCCAAAGGCTGTTACCTTCCCACCAAGATCCCTATTTTTCTGCTTACATTTTTACACGTGTTTGAGTTGCTAGGTTGGCAGAAGCTGGGACAAGGAATGGGAGCTCACTCCGTTACGCGGCACTAGGGATTCGAACCGCCAAACTGCCGACCTTTCTGATCGACAAACTCAGCGTCTAACCCACTGAGCCACCATGTCCCTCGCATAATTCATACTGAACTTTTAATAGTGAACATTTAGCAGTTTCTGTTAGGTACAACCTACTACATGCATACAATTACTCCATACAATTCAGGTGAACTTAAACAAGTAAAAGTCTGTTATAATTAAATAGAAACAAAATGTGAATACAGTTATAGAAATGGAACAATTTCAGTGGAAAAATAACATTAAGATTACCTCAAATGTTATACTTAGAGAAAACTGGTACGATTTATTTTATTGCCGGTATATTATTCAAATCGTAATTGCTAAATGCTCTTTCCTTCCCAAAATACTGGAAATGGAAGAATAAGTTGGATCTTTCCCCCACATGGGGTAGTAATATTGTAATGCTCAATAATATTAGAAATTAATTTATTGAAAATGGAACAAATTTTAAAAGTAGTAATTCCAATTTAACCAGGGACATTTTGATTAAACTTCACTTTTACATCCCGAGTAAATCAGGTATATATTGGTATGAGACCACAATAAAACAGTTAAGTCAAAGATTTCCCCTTGACCGGGGAAGAGGTGGGGGTATAAATCAAATAAATAAATAAATAAATAATACAAAATAAACCTCTCTGCAACCTTTGTACTCTGCCATTGTACATTGCCAGAACTTGTAAACACTAATATTTTTCCAAACCAAACATAACCTTCTAGTAGTAGTAAAAGAACTAAGAAGTAATAGACCGAGGTTTGGAAAGGCAAGAAGATATTTTATTTAACTCTCTCACTAGCAACTCCAACAGAGATCTGAGATTTAGAAACAGGCCCTAATTCTTAAAACTGAGGTTCACAAACCATTTTTTTTTTAAATCCAACCTGTAGGGAAACTTTAAGGAAAAAGTTTGACTTAATTAATGAGCTGTTGCTTTCATTCATCCGTTTCTGCTCCAAGAACAGAACTTTGAGATTGAGTTTGCTTTCTACCATTAGCACTCTAAAATTACACTGAGATGAGGAAATCTTGAGTTCATGCTGCGTTTCAGAGACACGATATCAGAAAACAGCCCCCTTAGGCAGTATTTTTTTATTCTTGGCAAAAAGAAAAGAAATCCAGCTACTCACTTTTTTAAAATGTGTTGCTGATTGAACTTTCCTAACTGGTTGCATTAGAGCATCACGTACTATGATGCTAACGTCGGCCCCCGAATAGCCATCAGTTCGCTTTCCAAGTTCCCGGTAATCTGATTCAGACAAGGTATTTTTAGTAGTCCCAAGATGAAGCTTAAACATTGAAGCTCTTGCATGATCTTCAGGTAAGGGAATATAAATCCGCTTCTCAAACCTTATTTAAAAAAACAACAACACACAAATATTAACTCTTATCCATGCCCATAATTGCAGCATTTCAAATGCTGAACGTGATGGTCACACTCCTCTATTAATCTAAGTTAAATAAGTTAGCAAAACAATTTTTGCAAGATAGCATATTTATTTATTTATTTATTTATTTATTTATTTATTTATTTATTTATTTATTTATATTTATACCCCGCCTCATTTC
>JANHGC010005697.1:11526-21908 GCA_027560395.1 Boaedon fuliginosus | reverse complement strand
GGCCAACAGATTAGGAATGGTTCTGATCTCCACAGGTAGTTGGTTCCAAAGGGCCGGCGCTGCCACAGAGAAGGCCTCAGCACGGGGGCCCGCCAGACGGCATTGTTTAGCTGACCAGACCTGAAGCAGATCAACTCTATGGGATCTAACTGGGCGCTGGGAGGCAAGAGATGGCAGAAGGCTATACATTATATATAAGGTTATACTACCCTGATCCCCTTTTTTGATATTCATGAAATAACACCTAATTTATGCAGATGTAAAAAAATCTGCTGTTTACATAAACAAGGAAATGCTTTAACTGTGATGTAAAATCAGTTTTCCAGTCTCTGGAAACCATGCTCTGAACCCATGAGCCATTCTGACTCAAACCGCAAGAGAGAAGTCAATTCTTTACCTTCTTCTTATGGCAGAATCTAGAACCCAAGGGATATTTGTAGCTCCAAGAACCAAAATTCCTTCATTGTCTGTTCCAACTCCTTAAAAACAAATGAATTTAATTAAGTGCCCATTAGCAGAATGTATAGCATAAAGAAGTTACAAAATAAATATACCACAAAACTTTCAGCTCCACCTATTATATATTAAACATGTTGATGCCTGTAGTCTCCTTAAACACTACTGTATTTTATAGACCTTATGTGATATACACTCATGCTTTAAAATACTCTAATTAACTACTTTAATAATCTTACCTTGCATCTGGACCAAAAACTCTGTTTTAATTCTCCGAGCTGCCTCACTTTCATTTTCACTTCGGGAACCACATAAAGAATCAATTTCATCAATGAAGATAATTGAAGGTTTATTTTCTCTGGCAAGTTGGAATAGATTTTTCACCAGCCTAGGAAGCAATTTAAATTGTATTAAAGAAAAGGCAGTGATAAAGCATAGGAAGACAACCATTTTTAATGTGTATAAAATGTTAATGTAAAATATTAACCTACCATATGTAGGAAGGCATTTAAAGCTTTTGCAATTGAATTTTAGTTAAGGTATCAGTCATTTAGATAAAAATGACTTTCATTCAATTGCTTTATACAGGTTTTCTGAAATTAAACTCACAAATTCTTGGAACAGTTTTTAACAATCACTAGAGCAAATATCCTTTCTGCAAAGGAGTTAGATAATCCGTGATAAATTGTTATAGGAATTAACCAAATACAGATAGTTTCTAAGGATTCCGGCATAGATTGAATATAATAAATTGAAGTGGGGGGAAGAAGAAAAGCTTCTTGCCAGAATATTGCAATTCTATTCAGGTACCAGTGGCAACTTGCCTACCTTGATCCACAGTGTAATTATTCCTATATATACTTTGACCATTTTAGGTTAGGCAACAGTTGGCTATTTACATTTATTTATGGGTCTAAGATTCCAAATGTTTAAATTGTTTGATCAGTTACTACTCACTTTTCACTCTCTCCCAACCATTTTGAGACAAGATCTGAAGAGGATACCGAGAAGAATGTAGAGTTGTTAGCTTCTGTTGCAACAGCTTTTGCCAAGTAGGATTTGCCGGTTCCTGGAGGTCCAAACAGAAGGATCCCCCTCCAGGGAGTTCGCTTCCCTAAAAATAAATGAGTGACACGATACACATGTTTTAGAAAATCTAGTAAGTTGCCTGCTCATTTAGCACGTACAAAGCAGTCACACACTTCTCAAAAAAATTTCAACAATTAAAAAAAAATCCCTTTTGCATTCCCTTTTTGCGCAGGCTTAATCTGGATAGCTTTGTCAGCCTAGTGGTACTGTTATTTAATTCCAGGTCAGAACTTAATTGTAGAGAAGGAAGTTGAGCTGCATTTGTGAATTGGATAGAGCTGATGTCACTTGGCTGTGTCCTCCCAAGAATTCTGTGCAGCATTCAATGCAGGCTGGATCATAGGTGTGATTGTGGGAGTGTTACTGCAATCCATACAAATATGACCATCCTTAACAGGATTTCCTCCTGTCCAAAGGTAATACCAAGTAGAGACTCATAGGGACAAAGTGGAGAAGCTACTTGTGTTCCACATACCAAGCCATGCTTGCCTTGGAAGTGGAATTACAGAATCCCAAAACTTGGGGGATTAACATCCATACTAAAATAACTCTGACCCTGGAACATTATGTTCTTCATCATCACAATAAGGAAATTGTCCCAATCGTCATTAGACCATACTGACTAAAATACTGCAATTATCCCAATGTATTTCAATAGTACCAGATTGGGGATGGCTGGTCTGAACCAAGAAATACAGGTAGTCTTCGACTTACAACAGCCCAACATTTCAGTGAGACATTTGTTATGTGACTTTTGCCCCATTTTGACCTTTCTTGACATAGTTGTTAAGTGAATCACTGCAGTTGTTAAGTTAATCACATGGTCTTTAAGTGAAACCGGCTTCCCTATTGACTTTGCTTATCAGAAGGTCGCACAAGGGGATCACATGACCCCCCTGGGAGACTGCAACCGTCATAAATGTGAATCAATAGCCACGTGTTGGAATATTGATCACGTGAACAGGTGGATGCTGCAATGGTCCTAAGTGTGAAAAACAGTCACACGTCACTTATTCAAGGAACGTAGCCAGTACATAATGCCTCTAATCAGTCTATTTTATACCCAAATAAATTAAGCTAATTGGGAGATACTAATCTAGATGTCTCCAGTCTAAAGTCTCACTTCAGTGAGCTCTACATTACATTAGTTCTACATATTTGATGGAAAACTCTAAAATCCAACAACTTCTTCAGTAATAAAGATACAAATCTTAGGCATTAATTCAAGAATTAGCAGTCTATTCAAGCAGTCACATGACTAGCATAATGAACAAAACACATATACTGTACAGCAATAAAATGTGAACTGAGATTTTTTTACTCCATTACGTATCAACAAAATTCCATAGAGATATGTAATATTAAGTAGTCCAAAAACAATCAGGTAACTTGATACATTCATATTCTTGCATTTAGCCATAACTATTATTCTTGCATTTAGCCATAACTATTATTCTTCCTTTGAGAACAGTTTTCTTAACTATATTGCCTCACTTACACAGCATGTATCTTTCTTACGAAAGCTAAATGATCTATCTCAAACACCTGAGGATTAGGCTAGGAAGGCACTGATTGCATATTCACTTGCTTTTCACCTGTAAAAAGGTGAGGAAATTTGATGGGCAATATTACTGCTTCTTTAAGGGCTTCTTTTGCTCCTTCTAGTCCAGCAACATCACTCCATTTTACATTTGGTCGTTCCATGACAATGGCACCTGTAAAGCAAAAGACCATAGGTAACCACATTCCATACTGTATATAATTCCTTAAAAATTAAATCAAAATACCTCCTTTAAAGTAAAATCTGAAACAAAATTTTTGACAATCAACAGAATGCAAAACACAGCATATTTATGGTTTACCTCAGACAAAAACAAGTAAGCAAGTTATGGTCATTTCACTACTGGAAATACTATTCTAATCCAAACTAAGTGCAAATTGTTACAATGCTAATACTACAATTTCACTAAATGATTGCCAAAATGTGAAGGTCCTATATGTTTTTCTTTAAATCTGAATTTTAACTAACTAAAGATTTATTTTGTGCCCTTAAGATTGCTGTGAAATCCATAAGACAACCCATGCCCTTTTATATTATTCATATCAGTTCCAATAAAGGAGAATATTTGTAGCTCATGGTTGACATGATGCCTACTATTATTATATTCTATGGTCAGAACTGGTATTCAGCCAGTTCCGACAGGTTCGGGAGAACTGGTAGCAATAATTTTGATTGGTTTGGGAAACTGGCAATACCACCTGATTGGCTGACTGCAGCAAATACCACCTCTGATTGGCCGACTGCATAGCCACGCCCACGAAGCCACGCCCACAGGACAGGTAACAAAAAAATTTGAATCCCACCACTGTCTATGGTAGAATATAAACTGACAGAAAACTGCACTCCTTACTAGCACTGATAAGGTTATCTGGTTTGGGTAATGCAACATCTGCAAGAAAACAAGCAAGCTCAGAGACCATAATGGACCCCTCATACCAATTCACTATAGATACAGTGATGCTAAAAGGTTTGTGGACGCATTTGAATTTTTAATATTTCTGCATAAATATAAACTAAAATGGGACCTGTTCTCCAACCAAGTCCTAAAACTAGACAAACAACCAAATTAAATAAAGGGGTAAAAACATTATGCTTGTTTATTAGTTGAAGAAAATGATCCAAAGTTAAATATCTGGGTGTGGCAAAAGGATATGAACATCTAGGATTATAACTTTATCTGAAGGGGAAATTAGAGTCAGGCATTTCAACCAACGTAATGATAATCAGGGGTAAGTGGGGGAGGGGAAGGGGAATTTATTTAAAGAACAAAATTCTGGATATTCTCTATCGAAGTCTGTTCTTCATAAGACAAGAAGTCTGCCATGGTTCAAACAAAGGAAATTTTTGAGCACTTCCAAAAATGTTGTTGATGCTCACTAGGCAGGAAAATGTTACAGAACTATTTCCAAACAGTTTGGATTACACCAGGCCACTGTCAGGCAGATCATGTACAAATGGAGACAATTTAATGTCACCATCTAGTGGTTGACCAACTAATAGCACACCAAGAATATTTATTTATTTATTTATTTAATTTATTTATTGAATTTGTATCCCACCTTTCTTCCCTAATCAAAGGGAACACAAGGCGGCTAACAACATAAAACAACAATAAAATATCATTAATCCATAAAATATAACACTAAAAACTCTAACCATAAAAGTCTAAAACAGCTTCCTGTAAAAGTATTAAAAACAGAATAAGGTATGTAATACTTAAGGAACTTAAGGCTTGCTTTTGAGAATGTCAACGAACACGGAGCAACAATGGTGTGTATGGCAGGATTGCAAGGAGAAAGTCACTATTCTCCAAAAAGAACATTGCAGCCTATTTACAGTTTGTGAAATACCATGTGAATAATCCAGAAAGCTATTGGGACAATGTTCCAACACAGAACTGTTTAGCTTCAATACAAAGTGTTGTGTTTAACAAAAGGCAAACATTGTATTCCAGCATAAGAATCTTCTTCCATCTGTGAAACATGGTGCTGGCAGTATCATGATATGGGCCTCGAGACCAAGACAGTTTGCGGTCATTGATGGAACTGTGAATTCTGAATTCTACCAGCAAATTCCACAGGAAAATCTCAGGATATCTATCTGTGAACTGAAGCTCTAGAGAAATTGATCATGTAGTAAATGTAAGATTTGTATGTAACAATCCAAAACACACAAGTCATATGACCAAAAACGTGATTAAAACATGAAAAAGTTAATGTTTTGAAATACCAGGTCCTGATCTTAATTCTATAGAAATCTTATAAAGTGGCCAGTTCGTGCAAGGAAGCTCATCAACATCCTTGTATTGAAACTGTTCTGTAAAGGATAATGGGCAAAAACTCCGAGCCAATATGGATTTACAGTACGATGGATCAACCATTATCAGAAAATTTTACTTCAAGTTATTACTGATCAAGGGAGACTCACCAGTTATTGAAAGCGAAAGTTCAGATACTTTTGTCACACATGATTTATAGCTTTGACTCTTTTTCCTTAGTAAATGAACAAATAACGGAATTGTCCTCATAAAGCATCATAAGAGATGGCAGAGGATGATGCCAGTAAAGACCACAGCTCTTCCTTACATTCCTTAAACTTTTCATAAGGAAGATTTTCCTCAACCTTCCCACAAAAACAAAGTCAATTAGTCAATCTGATGAACTGTACAGGAGCAAACATCATCTTGCTTACTGTAGGAACTGGAAAGCTGGGATCAATAAGAAATCAAAATAGTTTGAAACAGGAATAACTATTTACAAATAGTCAAAAAGCAAAAGAGTGTATGTATCGGGTTTGAAAGTACCCTACGTGCTTTTTTATTTTACTTATGAAATCCACTACATTATAAGGGCGACAGGAAAGTGTGCTTAATATTTATTATCTTGCAACCCTTCATCTGACAACTTGATAGAAACATTTTTGTTCAAAATATTAAGAGCTTCATGGAAGGCTACCTTGAAGTTGATTCTGTAGCTTCTTTTTTTCAGGATCATCTGATTCTCCTTCCCCATCACTATCATTCCTAATTTGGGTGTAAGTAAAGTACACAGCTAAAACAGAGATAGATTCTTTTGCTCAAGATTGATTCATTTCTAACACAAATAGTCTTCCCTCAGAGAATATACCCCAAAATACCAGAAGTTCAGGTTCTTATACATCTTAAAAGTATATTATTAACAAAAGAATAACAAAAAGCTGTTTATAGACGGATGTAATTTAATCTTTCTTAAGCAGATTCTTACTCTGACCTGGCCACTTAACTCTGCTAACCCCTACCTCCCAAATTATACATGATTTCTCAATATGCTGAGGAAGGTATACATTTATTCTTAACATGATTTCCAGTAAGTGTGAGAATTAAGGTTTGGAAAGCTGCTGCTGCTGCTACTGCAGGGAAAAACCAAATAAGTTCAGTCATTACAAAGCTCTCTCCAAACAGCATGAAAGTTGTTTTTCCACCTTCAACAGGAAAAAGCACTGAGGCCCAAAATTTATTTGAATACAATAGATGCATCCGATTTTAAATCATGTTTGGAACAGATCCAACAAAATCAACAGCCATTAATTCTGAATCCGATCCGATATTCTACTGCTCGCTATTTCATGATTGGACACAATTAAGTCTACCACAAATTTAAAAAAAAAATGCAAGGAAAGATGGGCAGATACCAAAAGCCTAACCATGAACCACCACCACTATCCCAAGTTAGCTACAATGGATATCATTCAACTGCTGGTTTCGATTCAGCAGATGGGAACCATTTACAAAATACCTCTGACAAAAGTATATATCCAAATAAAGTCTGGCCTAATTAACAAAAATCAAAAGAGTTCTTTGCTGATATTTGACTCCATTCCTTTCCCCTTTTTGCTCCTTGATTCTAAGATGTATGTCCATTCAGATATAGACATACATACATAAAAAACAGGGTCTTTGGTACTATGTTCATTGTTTCCTAACCCCTCTGGGAAGAACAAATTAAAAGACATCATAATGCACATTATTCTTAGAACCAAATATTTTAGAAACAAGTACAATGACTATGTAAAGGAAAATGATGATATGTAAGTTAACTGGAGTCAGAGAAAATTGGTATAAAAATACAGAATATACTGTAACATTTCCATAACTTGCTAAAACCCAACAATATTTTTGGAGTACTTTTTTCATGATGCAGAGAGAAACAAGTTTGTAAGATCTTGGAATAAATGAAGATGGCATACCCTTTTTCATCAGGTGGACCAGATTCTTTCACTGGTTTAAGAGGAGTTTTCTCCTTCTTTTTCAAATAGTCCTTCAGCTTTTCTGCTCTGTCCAAATATTCAGTACATTTTGCTCTGATGCTTTGTTTTGCTTTGTCACCCTGTGCCTCATCTGATAATAAGAAAAAGGTCTACTTTTACTTCTTAAAGAAATAGCTACTTAAACTACACATACACACACACAAAATCTTTCTCGTTAAAGCACTACAAATTGTTATCAGTGAATAAACTATTCTTGTTTTGCTGATTTTTCAGTTAAGACTCTGGAATAACTTAACAATTATTTGATTTTTAAAGAACGTTGGTTATTTTCTTGTACTTAAAGACAAAACAGATTAGGATATTTTTTACAGATTGAGATCTATAACCAAACAATTATGTACAGCTTCAATACTTCAACACAAACTTTTCCTCAGGAGAAAAAAACCCCCAATGTCACAGGAAACAAAATAAAATGAGATAAAAATGAATAAACAAAATAGTAAATACCAGTAAATTATTACTTAGTTATTTCTAACAAATTGGAGTGAGCAGAAAAGGTTAAATAACTTTCTAAATATCTAAAACTTTCCCTTGAAATATTAGAGTGTCTTCTGATAGTCTAGAAGGCACAAAACAGATTATAGGTAAGATGAGTTGACCTGTTTTAGAAATACTTCAGTGTTCAGTTTATGTATCTTCTCCCCCATTTTTAGTCCTTCCCTTCCCTGCTACGTTTCTCAAGTTAGTTAATTTCCTATCTTCGCTGCTTTTTCTTACCCTTTATAATTAATCTTACAATTCCTTTGGGAGGTATTCTTCACCCAACACAGAATATATCCATTTTCTGTCTTTTGCTCTTACTGGTAGCCAACTTACATTTCTTCAACTATCTCTTTCACAACATATTCTTAAGTTCTTCCTTAAAATGCTAACAAACTTATTTCAACTGAGTCGTGTCACATATTAACATTTTAATTTATTACTAAGTTAGTATTTCTCTCTCTAAAGGGAATCCTTTATTTAAGGGACAGTAGAATAGGATCCTAAACAATTAACCACCTCCTTCTCTTGAGGTCATTAAAAAAATATAAATGTCATCTGTAATTTTAGAAAACATCCAAGAAGTTCTAAAAGCCATTAGGAAGATCAGTGCATTTAATTTTGCTTCCCTTTTGCAGGTAAGAATGTGAAGTTTATTTCTAGCCACATATATTTAGTATAACTCTTACATTTAACAACATGAAGAAAATACTGCACAGCATGTTGATACAAACGTAGGGCTTCCTCAAAGTTCCCTGCTTTATCTTCTTGTGCTGCTTTGCTAGCGAGGTCTATTGCTTTCTAGAAAAAAATATATTAAAAAATATTAGGTCAATTGTTCTTAGTAAAATAGGTTTTCAATATATAAATCGAAGAATATAGTATGATTACATTACAACTCCATTTTGTAGCAGCCTTAAACTGTTATTCTGTTATTAGTATTTTGCCCAGATCTCTTGAAAGCAAATTTTGAAGTGTGCATGTCCTGTTTATGTTGCATTACTTTCTATGAATCCCACAAAAACATTCCTGCCAGGACCCAAAGTTTCAGCAAAAGCTTTCTTTTTCTTCTAACCTGAGGATTTATTCACTCATACAGTATGAGTTTGTTTTTGTAATTGTTTGCATTTATTTACATGCCTACCTGTACTGAAGCACCTACATTGCAATGGAAAGCAATGAAATTGTTCTGTAAGAGATTACTAAGAGAAAAATATTGTCCCAAATCTAGCATGTTGTATTATGGATATAGTGATGATTAAAAACTTTGATGACCAGGAACATTTCACTGATCTGAATGTGGCCTGTATACCATAGAGATGTTTCATTCTAGTAGCTACTTAAGTTTCCAACACTCTTATAATATAAAATTTGTTTGCAAAAACCTGGAAACATTTTTTTATAATGCCACACAAAAACTTCATTAGTATATAATTATTATTTATTGGAAAAATTATGATAAGGTAATAATCACTTTGCAAGACGTACATACATATTTACCTGTGTTTTCAAGTAAGACTTTATAAATTATAATAAAAGTTATATTAACAACTTAATGAAAGAGTAACTAATTCATTACCACGCTACTAGTAATAAACAATTTTTTTTCGTTTGAGCTGTATGTTAAACACCTCCAATCAAACAGTAATACAGCACAATTAAACATGACCACTATATTTCCTGTTTGGCTCTGCAATTAAAGTATTTGTGGAAGGTAACTGAGAATCAAGAAACGTGGCTATAATTATGCTATGGAGCCAGAGGCATAATCAAGTTAAGTTAGAATTGTTTCCTTCAACCGATTATGAAGAAGAATAAATAAGAATACTCCTTACATCTCCACCCACATACATGCAGTCCTCGGCTCACGACCCTAATTTAGCCCAACATTTATGTTGCTAAGTGAGAAATTCGCTAAATGAGCTTTGTCCCATTTTACGACTTTTGGCCGAAGCGAATCCCTTCCCTGCACTTGTCAAATTAGTAACTGGGTTGTTAAGTGACTCTGGTTTCCCCATCGACGTAAGGAGGTCACAAAAGGGGATCGGGTGACTCTGGCAGGCTGCAACCGTCATAAGTCTGAAACCGTTGCCAAGCAACCGAACGTAAATCCTATGACCATGGGGGGGGGGGTAGGAGGAAGGCTGAAAAAATGGTCCTAAGACGACTTTTTTTTTTAAAGTGACTTTGTAACTTCCAACGATCCCTCTGCGAACGGTCATAAGCCGAGGACTACCTCCAATGAGAACCAACTCCAAATGCTGAGTCCCTCATGCCGACTCTGGCCTAGGGAGGCTTCTTGAGCAGAGGTTTGGCAGAACAGAAAGAACCAGGATCAATATAACAACAACAACAACAACAACATCATCATCATCCAGCCGTTGCCCCAAGGCAGGGGTCCCCAACCTTGGCCACTTTAAGACTTGTGGACTTCAACTCCCAGAAATCCTCAGCCAGCTGAGCTGGCTGAGGAATTCTGGGAGTCGAAGTC
>JANHGC010005696.1:88330-105120 GCA_027560395.1 Boaedon fuliginosus | reverse complement strand
CCAGATCCAGAAGGACAGGCAGGCATTAGATAATCAACCAGACACTGTAGTAGTAGACAAATTAACAAAGATCAGAAGAGCTTGGAGGCTTGGCAAGAGGGGCAAGGCAAGCCGCCTTTCGATGTGAGTGATGTGGAATTGGCCACGCCCACCAACTCACATGACCACCAAGCCACGCCCACCAAGCCACGCCCACAGAACTGGTAGTAAAAAAATTTGAATCCCACCACTGAATAAGCCCATTGCTTTTGCCACCTGGAATGAATGTACCACATAGAACATGTTATTTTGAAATGGCAAAACTCTGGATAAATCACCCAGCATCAGATTTAGCAAAGGAAAAAAGGTTGGTCAGATGGGCAATTCCAATTTGACATAATCAGTTGCTGGATTGCCCAATGTTGCCAGTTGTTTGTGGAAATCACTTTCCTTCATCAAAGATTACCTTAGCTGAAGTTGTTGTAAGGATAAAAATGAAGAGAGATTCCCCCTGTAAGAAGACTACTGAACCTATTTTCTCAGCATTGCAGAAGTAAACAAATGGAAACTGTCATGTAGAACGTGCTGCTGGAATCAATGGAAACCTTGGAATCACAGACAGTAGCTCAATTGGAATTACCAGAATAGCAGATTCTGTCAGCTACTTCTTTTTCTTTATGATCAAACTGATGTTTAGAGGAATTGTTTCCTTTTCTTCATGTTATTCCACTTCGATTTGCTCAAAGACAATAACCAATCAAGGATTCCCCTGAATGCCAGAGGTCATTGGACTGGGTTTGTCAATGAAGCTGGCAATGGCATTTACTATTGCTAAACTAACTGTTCCACAGAATATAACAGCCTGGAACAAATGTATGATTTAAGATGTTACTGGCCTGCAACGCTTTCTCCCATAGCAATGCTGAAAAACCAGGCAGAGAAATTCCTCACTGCTTTCTTGATAGACTTTTAGCAAGGAATACACATCTTCACATCCTGGCCTTCCCAAATACACAGCAAACAGAAGAAATGGACATCAGATGGCAGTAATTTACAACTGCACTTTTGAGTGTTTGCAAAACAGAGTCCTTACAACCATAAAGACTTGAGAATGGGGGACCACTGCAGGAAAGCCACTGCATTTCATACTCATTCTCTCCAAAGTGAAATGAAAATGAAAATAATGAAAGAGATTAAGAGTAAATATAATTAAGCAAAGGAAAGATTTTCGGCTTCACACTTGATGAAAAATATGCAAAGGCTCTCCTGCTGATCAGAGAAAACTGAGACGAAAGGAAGAAAATCTTAGATCATTAAATCCCATCAAAGTCTCTGCAGCTGTGGAAATGTCCAAAATGACTATGTATAGACAAGAACACAAATATGCAATATCACAAAGACCCGAGTGAAATCCTTAAGCACCATAAATTTTACGAATTATGCAAGGCAAAGGATTTTTTTTAATTTTCAAAAACTAGTATAAGCACACTCAACTTGTAATTTTTTACAAGGTACTGGGTATGCTAGCTTATATGGAAACCGAAAGATGTGATATATTTACCACTTTATGAAATAAAGTCAACTGAAGCAAGTTAAATTTTAGTTTTCCCTATGGAGGTTAAAAAATACGGAATGAAACTACTCTTCTCTCTTGCATCCATCCCCAATCATGGTTCCATTTGATGTGCTCCATACATAGTTCCAACACGTTTTTCATCTTTATATAAAACAATAAATCATTAATCCTTTATGTTTATGCTCCCTCACTCCTGTCCAATTTCACAGGCACATAAATTCTGAGTCATACTATACATATATTGCTTGTTGAAATTACACTGATAAGCTGCTACATCAAATATCATATAAAAAGGTTTCTGCACCTGCAATGGAAGTTACCTTTGTTCTCCTTCCTCCTACAAACTAGCTCACATCCCAAATCTATTCCAGAGTCTTCCCCAACTCTCTATAGCAGATTTAAAGCTGCATAAATATGTCCATCCATCCTATTATTACTTATGGATCAACCAGGGGTCTGACACCTTTGAAAGAGACGATTTTGTGATGTTCTACTTTGCTCACATAAATTTGTATGGGAGACAAGATACTAGGCAAGATAGTATGAAAACTAACTATAAAACTTTAACAAATTAGAAACTTTGATAGGAATTTATTCATGAGATAACAATCTCATCACCAAATTGATTATTGCTACTGACGTCAACTGGTGAAATGAGAATAGACTACATGTGACATCAACAGATTAAAAAAAGCTTTGATCTGCTGAATTAAAATGGGAAACTGGAATTACCTTAATATCTTGAATTCCTAAGATATTAATGAAAATATTCCATTAGTATCTTGAATTCTTAAGTCTGGAAAGAATACAGTATATTTATCAACACTACATCAAATTAATCAATATAAAATTTAAAAGATAGTAAATGTACATTTCTAAACTTGCAGAGTAATACACATAACTATATGGAGATAAAATTGACCCAAAGAAAAGTTGGGAGCTAAACTATATTTTAATTAAAGATTGCATTACCTTATGCTCGTCAGCAAAAGTAGTTAATAAAGCTCTGCCCATCAAACAAGTTACCTCAAATATGGCAATAGACAGAGGAGAGGAAATGACAGAGAGCTGACAAGCATAAAATACATAATTCTTCTTGAATTTACCAAGCCTTATCAGGAACTGCTTCTTTAGGCATTTTAGTTCTCCCTTTGTCCTGATTAAAAATAAGCAGAACTGTAGGAAGTTCAGCTTGGAGGAAAAATTTGCAGAGAGCGAATGTAGAAAGGATAACTATATCCTTCACGTTTTCAAATCCCTTCTCTTGTACCCTGCATAAGTATATCACTTAAAGTCTTAACCGGGGCTTGATAAAATAAAATAAATCATTTTTTTTTTTTTTAAATGCTAAGATTAATGATAGTTTCTTGTGTTCAGAGTTAGCAAGCTGAAATTAATGAAGACTGAAGCTAACATTTTTGCATTCTTATAATCATATCAGAGAGAAGGGGAGAAAATTGGCTCTCATATCTTACAAATATAACCACACATTATAATTTCCCCATCACTTGGGAAAATTCTATTTTTTTACATAGCAGAGAGATTGCTTTAATCTGCTTTGAAGGAGGCAATGGTGTGCCTTGTCTTCCAAAAGGCAATACTTAGACTCAACCATTAATTATTGTCAGTCTCCAACCTATTGATTCTTGTAAGTGAAAACTTAATTACAACTACAGAAACTCTAGATAAACTGGATTATCTGGATCCCTTCCCATGGGTTTTATGGGATGGGATGGAGATTGTATTGGTTGCTCTTGTGGATGACCTGTAATGAAACTTGGGGGAGAGGAGAGGGCCTCTCCATGTTCTGTTTTATCAGTCATAGACCTTTTTGGGCATCACTTAGGGCTGCCTTGATGTGGTTCCTTCGTGAGTGGACAGTTTGATGTTGAGATGAAGAATACAAGTTCTTGGACAATTCAATGTTAGGTGTTTCAGGGGTTTGTTCATCCTCCTCATTTAATTTATCAATTGAAACTACAATTTGTTAGGACAGTGATGAAAAATCTCTTGGTTAAACTACTCCAATTTGTTAGAACAGTGCTGACTTACAATCGGTCCTCACACTTACAATTATTAATTTAGGTGCTTGGCCATCAGCATGTATTTATGACAGCTGCAGCATCTTGGAGACAGATGATCACCATTTGTAATCTTCCCAGCTGGCTTCCAACGTGCAAAACCAATGGGGGAAGCCAAATTCACTTAATGACCATATAATTCACTTAATGACTTGTGATTCACTTAATACCATGGTAAAAAGGGGCATAATCTGTGATTCACTTAATAACTGCCTCACTTAGTGATGGAAATTCTGGTCCTAATTGTGGTCATAAGTCAAGGACTACCTGCATGTTGACAATATATTGAGGTAAGGTGGATTGGAAGAAGATGAGTAGAGTTATAAAATTGTAGGAAGAAACATCAATAACTTGCTCTATGTTGATATTGCAATTCCAATAGCTGAAATGCAAATGATCCGTAAACTCTAATAATGAGAACCAAGGAGCACCGTAAACGTACAAAGACCAAGTAATGACAAGTACAGCAACCACTTTTAAATTGACACTGAAGAAATGGTACATAGCTTCAGCCCTTTAGGATCAATCATGAACAGTAAGAGAATAAGCTGTTAAAATATGTCTTATATGAGCACTTGGTAAAGCAAGCTGGGAAGGCCCTAGAAAATTTATTCATAAATTGTGATGATGTACTAATACCTACAAAGATCAGAATCATGCAGGCAATGGTCTTCCCTGAGATATTGTACAGAAAGTTGGATTTTGAAGAAGCAGGATAGAAAAAACACTGATCTTTTTATCTTTGGTGTTGAGAAAATTCCTAAGAATGCTAGAAATATTAATTTTAAGGGATTTTAATGTTTTAACATTTTAATATTTTTATATTGTTTATGTATTTTATTGATGTTGTGAGCCACCCTGAGTCCTATAGGATTGGGCACCCTACAAATATAAATAAATAAATAAATAAATACATCCCCCCAACTCCCCCACAACAAATGCATCGTCAAACAAATCAATCAAGAGTTCTCACTCAAGACACAAATGATGGCTCAAATTGTAATATTCTGGACATATTGTACGAAGAACTCACTCTCTGGAGGACACTAAAATATTAAAAAATGTGAAGGAAAGCGAAGAGGATGACAGTGGATAGAGTTGATTATAGACACAATGGGTGTACTATTACAATACCTGAAGTGTTAGGTTGGGGTTAAATCTTCCTGGAGAAGATCTATGGTAGCTATGTGGTCATTAAAAGTTAGCACCAACTTGATAGCACTTAATTAATCAATTAATCTATATTGGTACATGACTCTATATAGTATTTTTCAATTCTGTACTTTTTTCCAGTTCCTACTTTTATGACTTTAGATAAAATTGGTCTTAGGATCAGACTGCTAGAAAACATTTATTTTAGAAGTCTCAAATTTCACTAGTCTAGCTGTTAAAGTATAGATCTGATTTATGGATGAAAAGTGCTCATTTATAATTTTATCTGAATAGCTTTAGGCAATTCTGACAATGAAAAAATTAGCTTTATTGACCAATGCAGCTAACCTATCCACAAAGGAACTGATATATAAATGCAGCCAATCAACCTCCCAAAAACATTTATTTGATTCTACAACCAAGTAAGTTTGGAAACTGTAATTGATAAAACAGTATTTTCTAAATCTCAGTACACAGCTGCCCTTTAAGAAAAGAGATGAGTTGGGCAATTATAAGTAATACTCTGCATTGACACAAGGCCACATCAGAGAAAGATACAAGACAGACTCATCTAGCGTTGACGTAAGCACAAAAATGGGAAATCAACATAGATCTTTTCAAAGAATAGCTATCAATTTAGCTACTAAGGTTTATAAAGTAGACATACGGTACTACCAAAGACTTTTTTCAACTCTTAATTTAGTGAGATTTTTAAATGGAGATCTCAGATTGGTGTTTACATATGAGATGGAGGTTAAATAAAATACTTACAGAAAGAGGCAAAATTGAGACTGTAAAAAGAAGCTAAAAGAGTACAGATGTTAAGGTACTTAACCTTAATCTTAATTAACCTACAGATTTAAGAATGGTTTGGGACATAAGCAAAGCTCTCATTAGAGGTTACTTTTTACAACATAATGGTAAACTCAATGAGAAGGGATAAAAGGAAACACAAGCTACTTTAAGTTATATAAAAAGAGAAGATTTATAGAAGTTCTCAGAGGAGATAAGTATTTCTCAACAAATTAAGCTTTTACAGAAACAATTATCTATGTAAAAAATAAAAGAAATGAAAATGAATTATGCAAAAGAACCTTAAGTTTGCAAATACACCAAGAAAATGATTGGCATACAAATTATGAAAAGAAAATGATACTGAAATTGCAAGAGGGAGATGCTGTCATAGCAGATAATGTGGCTATGCAAAACTTATTTAATCAATATTATTCTAATTTAGATAAAGGGCAATAATTTTTGGAGGAAATAAATCAATATTTAAAGGCACAAAATTTATTGTGGGTTGTAGAGAAAAAAAGAAATAGATTACAAATGGACTTATAACAATAACGGAAGGTTTTAAAACTATATAAAAAAGTCTAAAACAGGAATGGTTCCTATTCCATATATGGGTTACCCTTTTTTCTTACTATCTTTACAAAATATGATGAATTCTACTTTTTAGAGCCTAAAGATGCCAGAGAGCTGAAAAGAGGCTTAATATAGGATTAATATCTCAGGAGGAACAAGAATTGACTTTAACAGGAAACTATCAGTCAATATCATGATTGAATAATGATTATAAGTTGTTTACAATGGTTCTGATTGAGAGATTGAAAATAGTTATTCAAGAATTTATTTATGAGGATAAATGTAGATTTTTATCTAAAAGATTTTTAAAGGATAATGTTAAAGTACTTTGGATATTTTGGATTACTGGGAACAACATAATGAAAACTCGACCACATTGATTGTCTTAGACGCAGAAGAGGCCAGATTTAATAAAAACTCTGTAAGATACAAAAAGAGACAAGACAGGGATACCAGTTGTCTCCTGTCCTATTTATTTTAGTTACTGAATCACTGAGTATAAGTCAAGATGACAGAATTATGGGAATAAAGATGTAAAAACTTAAGGGCATTTGCTGATAACTTGATCTTGGTTTTGGAGAACCACTAAAGAAAAGAGAAACATTAATGGGAAAATTAAAAGAATTTGGTGTTCTAGAAGATATTATGATTAATAATCAGAAGATGATATTAACAAAAAACACAAAAATGGTTGATCAAAGAGAATTGATAAAGAAAATGCAATTAAGATTGAGAAAAAGTATATTTGGTTATTACTATGACAAATATGGATTATATATTATTCAAAATAACTATGTTAAGACATGGAATGAACTTAAAAACATATGGTTCAGAAGGGAGAAACTACAATTGTCATTGCTGGAGAGAAATTTTGTGATAAAAATGAATATTTTGTCCAGAATTATTTTTTCCAGTCAATGCCCATTTTGACAACAGATATGCCATATAAATAGCGACAAAAGGATATATCTAAGTTGTTGTAGCAAGGGAAAATGTCACAAATTAAATATAAGGTATTGCAAGATGCAAAGGAAAGAAGAGGATTCAATTGACCTGATTTGAAATTGTATTTCATGACTTGTTATTTGGTTTAGATGAAAGCTTGAGTGTTTCTGAGAAGTAGAAGACTTTTAGAGTTAGAAGCACATGACCTGAAATTTTGATGGCATGGATATTTATGGTGTGATAAAGTCAAGATTAATGTACATTTCAAAAAGCACTATGTTAGACATGTTATATTGAGACTATGGAATAGGTACTAATCCAAGATGTGCCTGAAAACAGCACTGTGACCATCAACACAAGAAGCATTCTATAGATGAGAAATAATAGGCAAACTAAATGTTTTAGTAACATGAGACACTAAAATTATGTCTTATACATGTTTATGTTTTATACAAAATAAAATCAAGAGAACAACCAATGTTAGAAAGTTATCAACAGTTTTCTTATTTACAGTTATAAAAAAAATAAGTAAATAAAACAATTTATGATATTGAATGCTTTAAGACTGATTTTGAAATAGAATTGTGCACAAATGGCAAACTTGATTGCTAAAATGTATAATTTTTACTGAAATTTGAAACTTAAGATGTACAAGTTAAGGAATGCATGATAAATTAGACTAAAATTTTGGTTATAATATACACAGTAAATAGAACAATGGGAAAATACATGGTTAAAAAGATTTAAAACACTGTTTTATAATCTTAAGGAGAATTTTTATAAAATGATGCGCTATTGGTATGTGACATCAGAAAAATTATATGTAATGTATGAAGGTAGTTCAAATTTATGTTGAAAATGTGAAGAAGGGTCACCAGATCCATACCTGAAGAGTTCAATTACCTACTTTATTGTTTGTACGTATTTCACAGGGATGCTTCCAGATTGGTGGTTTGCACATAGGTCACACTAGATAAGATTCAACAGCATTCAAGGAGGGGTTTGACTTTGCATCCTTGTGACTATGTAAAGATTCCAGACTAATTCCCCGTTTGACTTGTTTGATTAAAGGAAAGACAAAATTTGAAAGACCCTTCGTATCCTCTGAGCTTGGTTGTTTTCCTACAGACATTTCATTACCCAATCTAGGTAACATCATCAGCACAGTATTGCCTAGTTTGTGTAATGAAATACCTGCAAGAAAACAACTAAGCTCAGAGAACACGAAAGACAACTCATTTCAGTCCTTTATTTATTTATTTTTGAGTATGTTTTATTTTTATTCCTAAACATTTTGAATACACTGTATTGTCACGGCATATCATTTACAAAAATCAAGAAAAATACAAACAGAGATATTAACACATATGCTGATAACAATAATAGTAGTGTAACAAAATCGTTTTAACTCGATTTCTCTTTATATTATCTTGTTTATAATTATAAACCCTCTTATATATTTAAGTCTCCTTTATTGATAAGACAAAATCTATATTTTGTGGTGACTGGAAATCCCTTATGGACCCTTTGTGTAAAAAGCAACAACAAAAAGTGAACTTATGATTTATGGTTTTAACAATCAGAGAGAGAGATAAAGTATACAAAAAGAGAGCTTTGGAGAGAGAGATCAATTTATAAATATACCTATAGCCACTGTAAAGAAGATTGGAAGATCCTTTATATTTTTAAATTTTGTTTTCTATTTTCTATTTATTTTTTTTCCTTAAAAGTTCTTTAGTTTTTCTTTCCCCCCCCCTTTTTGCTTTTTTAATTTAAATTAGTCTCATTCTTGTGTTTAAAATCCTCAGTAAAATTGTACACATATTCAGTAATCACACCACAGTAAAAGATACATAATAGAATGCAATACAGAGTGCCATGGATTTCAAAATACAATATAAATTAGACATAATTCAGCCAAGGTTAAACTTTATTAGTTGTAGTGTTTATGAAATGAACAGATATGCAATTGTCCTACAGACATAACTGCTCTTGAAATTCAGTTTTACTGGACAGTAGCTATAGTGTATAACATGCCCTGCACTAAAAATGCCTGCTTATTTAGAGAAGGTAAGAAAGCTAAAACATTATTAAATGATTTTAAGCCAGTTTTAATTTGGGCTTATTCACAGAAAATATATTACCTTCCTCTATCTCAATTTATTTGTCCTTTGTTAAATCCCATTACTATATAAACAAATCTCTTCATGGAAGCAAATCAATAAAGTGCCTAATTTGATTAGCCATGTTTTAAATTCATCAAGGTAACTTAGCATAAATAAACTGCTTACTTGTCAGTATTTTCCATGTCTTCTTTTCATCATCGTAATACTGAACCAAATTGCTGGGAAGCCGGTCAGGTCCAGGAGGCAGCCCTCCAACCAATAAAAGCATTTTCTTGTTGGAACGAATTCTTCATCCCCAAAAAGAGAGAAAATAAAAATCTTACGTTATTGGAGAGTGTTTTAGCAATAACAATCAGAAATCTCTCAAGAATTTTCACTGCTTACAATTTTCTATTCACTTTTTTTTGTTTCTTTTCCTTATTATGTCTCAACAACTTTCTGAATCAAGCAGAAAAATAATAATCTGAAAAGCTGTGCAGCCCTCTACTTGCGGGATAATACATTTTCTTTATGCAATTTGTTAAAGGTTCATTCTAGAACGACCTTTTTCTTCATATCATTCCCTTAAATCATCACTCTTTACAGCTGAATGCACACGGAATGCTCTGGAGTTGTACTAAGGTTAAGCATTAAAGTTGCATGTCAAAATCGTATTAGTCAAAATTATTATTATAAGCCATTCTAAACCCAAAGAACCATGAAAAGAAAATTAAGGCAATGCCACCTAAGCTGTGTTGTCTAGGCCCCAAAAGAAACCACTGAGGTACCACAATAGTAGTAGGATGCCCTGGGTGCCAAGTCCCTGACAAGTTTCATAACTGATACACTTGCTTTCCAAAAATCTTTATCCATCATTTTATTTTCCAGATGACAGTTTACAGATGTTACTCCACACGGAGGACTTTCAAATGAGGGAGGAAAATAAGAGACTAGAGGGCAGAAATAATAGAAAGTCTGGGAGAACAGTGAGAGCCCTGCATCAAAAAATACATCAAACATTTCTGCTATCTTTCTTAAGATTGCAGTTTGAAACCATAACCCTACTATGTAAAACCAGTGGATTATCCCTACTTCATTGTTCCTTCTTTCTGTGCTTCTCTTGACTATAGATCTTACTGTTTGCAAAGAGATGCTGTAAACTCTAACTCTTTTTACCCTCTGTTGGTTTCTGCATTTTACATCCAGGATTGGTAATCAGATTTGTTGAATGTGTGGGACAAGGAAAATTAAAGCATGTCCCACATGCCTGGGTTCCCCAAGTCAGCTGCTTCTCCAGCCTTCCCCATGTTTATACCATTGGAGAATGCAAAGAATTTGCAAGCCAACTCCTTAATTACATACTTCAAGTTAAATTCCAACGTACCAGTACAATTAGAAGCATTTCAACCATAGTTATACACTGTACTCTACTTCGATCTAAAGAACCTTTCTGTTGCTTACTTTAGCCTGGCCTTCCGATTTCCTCCATTCTGCCCCCGTCCCATTGCCCCTCCTTTCTTTGCTCTCCCACTGGCTATAGCAACACCAATTGGTAAAAATGAGACTGTGATGTTGTTGAGAGCCTCCCCAGAGTGGAGTCCTGCCAATGCCTGCCACTGATCCAGCAGCATGAACCTGCTCAACTGTGCAAAGTCACTCTAATTCCCTCCCTCTGTTTTTCTACCTTCTCCCCCAGGGGGCAGCCACTGAGAAGAGTGACTACCCACCCATCAAGAACTGGCAATTCGCTGCTATTAACCGTGACCGTGATTCCCAATCTGCCTGGCAGTTCTTAAGAACAGGCCTTCAACGTCTCATAGGCAGTAAAAGCTGTAATATGCACCCTGGCCTCCATCACTATACCTGATGAATGCACATTTCTTTGTAACACTAATGGTTTTAACACAAATTCAAGAGAAAAGAGGAAAGGAGACCTAGACCCCTAGATGAGTACTGATTCTTTAATAGTCACTTTACATATAATTGAGTATCTATCAGTTACACAAAGCCTGGAAAGTAATAAAAGCCCCAAAAAAGGGAATGGTGTTAAAGTAATTCATTCTAGTATGATAAAAAATAACATACATAGCATAGTATGTGTCCAAAATAATGTATTGCCACATAATACCAGTTTTTGTATTGCTGAGCTACTTGAGATTATTGAAGTTACCTTCTATTATTCACTGTATTCACACAGCTGTATTACACCTTAGGAGATTTCTTTTCCATTCATCATTCTGCATTATGATTGAATTATTTGGCCACATGTGGAAAGTGGGCAACATTTCTGATGTATATTCTTAATGATAATGATAATAATAATAATCTCTGCTTTCAAAAGAAAAGCAAAGGTGCTACCAATAGAGTCAATTCCAAAACATCCAGAACCCACTTGAACAGCACTGGCATTAACAAAATCACCATATAGTCAATTGCAAAAGGCAGCTTTACTTGTAATAGTTTACATTCTAATATCGGTAATACCTTTAACACTATCAGACAATAACATCTGTTTATCCCAGGTCCTCGGGAACTACTTGATTAGATGGATAAAAATGCCAATTCCAGTCTAAACATCTAGATGACTCTGTGACCAATCATAATAATAAAAGGTCCAGAGAGGGAGCTTTATTACCAATGTCAATGTGCTGCAATCTCTAAAACAGTGGTTCTCAACCTTACTAATGCCATGACCCTTTAATACAGTTTCCTCATGTTATGGTGACCCCCAACCATAACATTAATATGTTATTTATAAAATATGTGTTTTCCGATGGACTTAGGCGACCCCCAAAAGGGTCGCAACCCACAGGTTGAGAACCACTGCTCTAAAAGATCCGTCTGCTTAGCATGTACTGTACAGGTACATAATTGGCACAGTATTCTACTAGAAACAAGATTGTCTCTTATAATAAAATGTATAAAGAAACTTAATGTAGAAAAGCCTTAACAAAGTTTGTAAGCATAGAACTGGGATTATTTTGACCCTCAAATTCAGAATCAATCCAGGATTATCTTCAATCTCATGACTGAATCATAAAAATTTCCATTTGCTTCAAATTCTTTGTCTAAGAGGTAGATTATAACATTGTTAAATGTGAGGTGTGTATGGCTAAATATATTATAAGAGCCTCAGTGATGTTAAACCATAACTCACTTAAGCATTGTCATCCTTTAATAAGCAAATAAATTGTTCATTCCAACTTCTTGTTGGAACCTCAGAAGCATGTTCTGTTTCTATAGCAATTAACTCCAGCTTTCTTTAAAATTCAAAACATTTGGTAAGGCTGGTCAATAAGAAAACTTTTTTCAATTTTGTATTCGTTTTTACATTTTAATCTTTCCCAAATAAACCTTTCCAGGCCTCAAAGCATTATAAAAGAATGGAAAACAATACACGTTCATTTGTCTTTGATGTAGAATAAAAGTTTATATTTATTCTGCCTAACAGAATGTGCAACACATGCTTGGACCCAATGAAAAATCGCACAGGTTTTAGTGTTATGCACACAAGCGTAGGCATCTGAAATTAGCATAAAATGTCAACTACCTGGTCAGGGCAGATGAAAAAGCAGAGGATCAGAATTAATTAAAACCAAATATCCACTGCCACACATCTGTATTCAAAACATCCATTGTACTGATAGATTCCAATCTATTTAGATATGGACATGGAAGACTATTTCTGCCAACTGAGAAATGTATTTGGAAATGACAAAATCCATGGGAATTCTTTCTAAACAAGCAAATTTAGGAATGGACTGTTCATTTAATTAAATAAGCCTATTTTATCAAGATTGCCAGGTTAAAATTTCACTATAGTCATACATTCATATGTCCAGGCACCTTTTTCCAATTTATCCTACACCAAAGTGGTAATTTTTAATATTGTTAGATATCGATTTGGATATAGATTTAATTCTCACTTATTTAATGAATGTCTGATAGTTTAGACAAATATTATAAAAGGCTACTGTTAGAAAATATAAATAACTGTAACATAGATTAACAGAATAGTCGGCACCCATAAAGACTATCTTCAGTTAAGTCACAGCAAATAAGTGCAGGTTGAGTTAGTCAACTAAATTTAAAAGATGAAAAAAAATTAATGAGTAATGCAGCTAAAATACTTAACACCTTGGCAAGCTTCATATAGATGTTATCCTCAGATCACTTATGAACTTCAATTAAATATTAAAAATATGGGTAAGGAGATGGTATAGTTGCCATATGTTTTTGCTATGCCAGCGCTTAGGACTCCTATCCTAACTGTAGCTCAAGAAGCTATTATAAGCCAATAAAATTAAATGCTTTCAACAGATCAGCAAGAATGAGTCTTATTTTCTCTGTTCACTCAACTTTTATTGTTCATCAGAACAACCAAATATATATTTGGTCCAAAGCCATGCCAAAAGCCAAACCAAAAAGGTTTTATTAATATATGCCTTCCAAGAATATCAGGTATGTATGTATGTATGTATGTATGTATGTATGTATGTATGTATGTATGTATGTATTTATTAGATTTTTATCCTGCCTTTATTACTCTGTAAGTAACTCAAGGTGGCAAACATTTATAATACTTATTCCTCTTCCTATTTTTCTCCACAACAACCTACCAGGTATATTGGACTGAGATTGAGACTGGCCCAAAGTTATCCACCTGGTTTTCATGCCTGTGGTGGGATTAGAACATACAGTTGCCTAGTTTCTAGGCCAGCGCCTTAATAAATACATCAAATTAATGTCTAAGCGTTATCCAACTTCAAGGATAATTTTTAGGAACAATTCCATATAAAATATATATAATCTGCCAAAAAAGGACAAGGGTAATATAAGCAGAATGCTGGGCACAATCTTTCCGCCACCTTTAAGTAATTGAAATAAATCAAAGCAAAAATAATCAAAGCAACTTGGGGGGGAGGGGGGAATGACATCTACACTGTAGCCAATGTATCTGATTGCTTGGAATGATTGTAAGCTATTCAGAAAATATTTTGCATATATGTCATAACACGGATATAAAGGTAGATAAAGTAAAGGTTCCCCTCGCACATACATGCTAGTCGGTTCCCAACTCGAGGGGGTGGACTTCTCCATGGTCTGAGCCAGTGCTGTCTGAAGACGTCTCCATGGTCATGTGGCATGACTATACGCTGGAGGCGCACGGAACACTGCCTTATTTTTCTACTTGCATTTTTACATGCTTTCAAATTGCTAGATTGGTAGAAGCTGAGACAAGTAATGGGAGCTCACTCCGTTACCTGGTACTAAGGATTTGAACCACCAAACTGCCAACCTTTCTGATCGACAAGCTCAGTGTCTTATCCACTAAGCCACCACGTCCCTTTATAAGGGTAGATAGGATATATTATTCTGGGAACTCACAAAAAAAAGCTTACTGGAAAAATTCTGCTGAATTCATTGATAAAATTCACTGGTGAATCTTTGACAATAACCCTATAAAGTAAGCTCTATAGTAACTGTTCCCAACCTAAGACCTATCAGATGTGTTCAACTACAGCTTCCATAGCCAATTCTGTCTCCAGCACACATAGAAGACCCCAGCTTAGGATAGGTATTTAAAACTGTATTCAACTGGTACATCTTGAAGTAACAAACTTAATCATCTTTATTCAAGATATCCTTTCAAAGGACTTTTACCTATAAATTGAAGAAGAGGCATAAGGAAATAATCAGTATTCATCATTTTATAGAAATTAACAATGATACACTCTATGACAAAGAAATAATTTTTATCTTCCTTACAAAAATAATTATTACAATAACTTTTGGACACTAATGGACTTTAGTAATCCCAAATTATTATGCCAACAAAGGACACATAAATAAAAACTAGCTAGTCACAGCCATTCATTAAGTTTAACATATGTTTACAACAGTGGTATCTTTCTTCAGGCTCCATCAGAAACCTGAAAAACTGGTTACTTTAATGAATTATAAAAAAGTATCTTGTGTATCAGGATAGCCTTGTTAAATGATGATGCAAGATACACTATTCCAATGAATCATTTAAGCAGCAGTGAGTATATTTTAAAATATGGTATACATTCTTACAATTTGTTGCTTTTCTTTGGTAATACCACTGCTTTAACTCTCATATCATTGATAGTTGAAATAATTATGGCAAAACGTACCCTATTTTTCTCATTAGAGCTGTAGAGTGTGTGTGTGTGTGTGTGTGTGTGTTCAAGAGAGAGGGAGGGAGAATTTGCATATATGTTGTACATACATTTGGAAATAAAGACAGCCTGTATAAATGTTTGTTGAAAATCCATAAGCTACAAGTCTCTGCTGAATGGTTGATAACAATACTCCCTGCAAATAACGGATGTATATAATGGTAGTGAATGATAGAGTGATGGAAACTTTGAAACTTCAGACTACAGATTTTCAAATTTTGCAACTAGCATACATTAAGCCATAAATCAATTACATGATTAATGTGTTTCACATATAGTAATGTGAAGAGTTGCCTAGAAATGTATATTGGACTGTTTTCTGTTCAGGTATAATGTAATGAAGTAATAGTTGTTTTTAATTAAAAAGAGAGAAGATACAGCTGCAGTGTAAAGAAGGGAATCTATGCACAAGTGACAAAATATACAGCTGCTAGCTCTACCTAGAAAACTCTTACTAATTACTACCATGCCTTCCCATTCAAATCTGCCAACTTGTTTTATGGCTTTGGATTTTTCTTTAAGCCTGAGGCTTAATTATTTTAACTGAAAGCTTAGGTGAGATTTCAAACACGCAGATCAAACATAAAACTGAACACAGAAGTATAACTCTTATCAAGACTACAAATATATCTCAACATATTTGGCAATATCATAAGGACAATCCTGAGGGCAATTGTTCTGGACTGTTGTACTGCCTTCAGTCGGCTAACATGGAAATATCTGAATAGTAATATTGTTTGTATGATTTGGTGCTTTTGATCAGGAGCTAAATGTGCTTGAAAAAGCAATATTGACATCAAATGAACAAATATAACCAATTCTGAATAGCCAAATGATTTACATGAATGAAGCATTTTTATGTTTGCCATGGCCTATGAAGAAAAAACTCGTGTTTGAAGTGAAGCATGAATTCGTTACTTTATTTTTAAAAGTAAATAATTTTCTACCATCCACATTTACTTTAAAAAGTTCATTTTTCCAAAACCTGTGTTAGAGCTGTAGAAAATGAAAATTTGTGTGTGTGTGTGTATGCATGTGTATGTGTATATGTACATATACACACACATATATACATACATATATATATCAGAAATGGGGATAGTCATTCTATTAAGTCAAGCTGAATTAATTACTGCTGTAGCAGTCATTCTAAAAACACGTCCAAGCTTGTGAAATTACAGGTAGAAGGTTCATCTTTTAAAATATCCACTTGAGGAACCAAAAGGTCTGACACAAATAATGTATGATACAGGAACCATTGGTATCATTTACACATATATGCACACACACACATACACAAACAGCCAGCATAGCAACTACATTATTTATTTATTTATTTATTTATTTATTTATTTATTTATTTATTTAGTTATTTATTTAT
>JANHGC010005696.1:65872-80345 GCA_027560395.1 Boaedon fuliginosus | reverse complement strand
CACTCACACACACACACACACACACACCCACACACACACACACACACACACACACACACACACCTTTAGTGTGTATGTACTTTTTTGTTTCTTAAGGTACTTGATCTGTTCTTTATTCTTTTTCTGTATGTGTGATAATTCAGCACAATAGCATGGTTAGGCCTATTAGCAATCAAAGTGATAAAGCTGAATAATATTACCAGTAAGATAAGATCAGAATATCAGAGTTAATCAGAATAACATTGTTTTTCATATGACATCAATTCCTTTCATTTACTATTCTAAATATGTCCAACATTATTCTATATCCAAATCTGAGTATGTTTTTAGATATAAAAAGTAATACAATGCAAACCTATGTGTGTTTTCTTGGAAAAAAATCCCACTGAATTTAATGGGGCTACTGTCCAGAAAACTGGATGGTAGGTTCCACCCAGGATGAAATAAGATGACAGCAAAGGAAGGCCAGTATCACTATTTTTGACACTTGTAAACATTCAGAAGTCACATCCTTCAAATGATATGGACCAATGAAGCTGGAAGGTATTTGCACTGAACCAAACAATCTGGTATCTCGGTAATCCACCTCAAGGAAAGACCCATCGTGTCACAGGTGATGCACAGAATTTAAGCTAAGGAAAGCCACCACAATCTTCCACCATATCCCAGAGATAATCTAATAAGGCTGAGCCCCCAAGATACTTAATAGTTCATAATGCAGTTGGGTATTTTAAAAAAGCCTTCAAGAAAGGAACATGAGAAATTCTTCAGATATCACTTACTGAATGCCATACAAACTTTGTATAAGTTCTTGTATGCAAAGCAACAAAATACACTTAAAACACTACAAATCTTATTTATTTTCTGATACATTAGGTCGGAAAGTATTGCTTTGTGTAGAAAAATGTTAAAATTTTGATATATGCAAACTTTCAGTTTGTTTACTTAATATGAAACATATGTGTGTGTGTTCTGTTTATGTTGTACATTTATTTCCTAAATTTTCCATTTAAATTTTTGTATGAGACACTTTCCACTCTGATTCAGTTTATTCACTTAAAGGGAAATGCTTGCGATGTCATAGACAAGATACTCAATGTTTTCAATACAACAGGGATTATTACATTATCTCTAGTATTAATGTATACATAATCTGATTGTAAAATATAAACTCAGACCATAGCATTAAAATCTACTCCATTTCTGAATTGCTTTTTAAAATTTTAAACTATAAAATGTTAAATTGGAAAAAAGCTAAGAGACCATAATTAATTATATGTTCTGGTAACGAAATATAATATTTACATTTAATGTAGCATCACTGCATATGTTATTTTTGTGGTCACAGATAACAAACCAACAAAACACTAATCCTAAGTAGAAAAGGCCCAGAGAACCCAGGGAGCTCCTAATGGGTTTTAAAACTAATGGTACCAAGGCATGGCTGCTTGCCTATCTAATTTTCTTCCCATATTGTATTTTAAGATATGTCTACTGAATTATCCAGCACATTTCACTTTCCCGTCACCAATCTTACTTGTTGTATTGCACAGAGCTCCTCTAAAATTAGTTGGATGGACAAG
Organism: Boaedon fuliginosus; assembly: GCA_027560395.1. NCBI lineage: Eukaryota > Metazoa > Chordata > Lepidosauria > Squamata > Lamprophiidae > Boaedon > Boaedon fuliginosus. The sequence continues at coordinate 78,762 of JANHGC010005696.1, read as the reverse complement.
GCATTTTAAATACATCTAATAGCTTGAAGAACACTACAATATGTGTTATCTAGGAGTGTTCCCCTTATACTTTCCTTGCTCTCAATAGGCTCTTCTTTTTATACATCTTCTCCAATAGTTCATTCTCCTATCCCCCCAAATTAATAAGTCCTATAATTAGAAGGAGGAGGACTCCATAACTTTCTTTCTTCAAATACCCAAACAGCATCTCTTCCACTAAAAGGAAGAGGGAAATGTGTTGGCAATCATTTTTACTGTTCTTCAGAAACTTCTTTCTAAAAGCATTGCTTTAAGGTAACAGTCCTTGATCAGCAGTCCTTGATCATTTTGACAATTAGTATTGTCAAAAATAGTAGATTCTGACCAACCCTGCAAACTTTCAACAATCAAACCAAATAACAAATTACAATTTTCAAAGGCAATGAACTAACAATTGGCCCTTGATGTTCCTTTTTGCGACATATAGTTATTTTTGCCACAATATATTTTCGGCTGTTTTCTATTTTCCTACAATACCTATGGGAGGTAACTCACCCTGCCCTTAAACTTTACTCAGCAAGTCCCTCTCAGGCACCCCCTTAGCTGCTTCAGCTAAAGTCAACTTTTGAACTTTATTTCTTATATACTTAGTTAATGCCCTGTGAAGTACTAGATTTCTGCTGAATTCCACCACCTCCCCCTTTCTTTTACCTGCTGGCCAGACTTTGTCTGCAGTGCTGCCTGAAAGGCATCAGGTGGTAGTTCATGGCATCCAGAAGTAGCTTCTGGCAGACTGGGTCCGTACGCATGAAATCCACCGACTGGACCCGCTCGACAAGCTCCGGAGCCGGAATAAGGGCAAAGCGTAGGCGCTTCATGAGGTCCGGGGCGTACTGCATGCGGGTCTCCCGGTCGTGCTCCAGCCACAGGACCGACATCTGGAAGAGCGCCAGCTCCGATTCTACCGGGGGAGGCAACGAGTCTAGCAGGGCGCGCATCTCCTCGAAGTTGAGTAGCAGCACGTCCTCCACAAGATATTTGTTGGCCAGTTTCTTGGTTTCTTCGAGGCCGTGTAAGGCTGCGATCTTGCACACTTGCTTGTAGTTCTGCACGGAAATCTGGTCGTTGAGGAACTGCACGCACAGCTTGGTGACCTGCGGGATGTGCAGGATCTTGCTGACCGACAAGACCTCCTCCACCGTATCCAAGGAGAGGGTCACGTTGGCTGTATACAGGTACTCGAGCACCAGTCGCAGCCCGATCGAGGAGCAGCCTTGCAACACCAGGTTGTTGATGGCCCTAGGGCTGGCCAACAGCTTGTCCTCCGGAGAGGAGGAGGGCGTGCCGGGCTCCTCCTGCTGCTGCTCCTTCGGAAGCAGGCCGTCCTGCGCTCCTGGTCCAACGCCCAAGGGGTGATTAAGCCCGCTCCCCCCGCCGCCGCCGCCGCCTCCCCCGCCTCCTCCAGCGGCCGTGCTGGAGAAGAGCGATCGGAAGTATTGGGAGCAGGAGGCCAGCACGGCCTTGTGGCAATGGAACTGTTGGCCTTGGGCCGTCAGGGTCACGTCGCAAAAGAGCTGCTTCCTCCACAGCAGGTTGAGGCCGTGAAGCAGATTGTCGCTATGGCTGGGGTCGAAGGTAGACGTCCTGTCCCCGGACCGTGACATGGCGAGCAGCCTCAGCGCACCTGACTGGAAACCCACCTCCGACCTGGGCAAAGAGGGGCAAGGCGGGGGAGGGGGAATAAGGAAAAATGAGTGGTTGGGAGGGGGCACACAGAGTAATACACATGGAGCTTTACAGGCCTGGCTTGCCCACCCGACTTGCAAGAGCCGAGAGGTTTCCTATCCAGCCGTCCCCTTCCCCCCATCGCGGCAGCCTTCGGGTTGCATGACATTTTCTGCACAACACCCCCCCCCCGCCAAGGGGCTTCGTCCTTCACCGGCAGGCGAGACGGGTTCCCTCCCCAAAGTGGGTGGGGGTTGCGGGCAACTACTTTCTTTCCGCTTACAAACCAAGGCGCGCGCGCCACTTGCGAGCAGGCTGTCTAATTTGCAACGGGGCATTTCCCATGCCGGGGGCGGGGGCGAAGGAGAGGGAAGGGCGCAGCGGGTGGGGGTGGGGGAAGAGACTGAGAAGAGTTTGGGGTGGTTGCTCCGTCGGCTGTGGAAAGCTCGCTGAACCCTAACCCGATGACCCAACGGAAAGGAAAGGTAAAAGAAGCCACCCCGTCCTTCCAAGGTCCAGAGCCAGGCCATCACTTGAGCCACGCTGACTGAGCTGCCCCATTCGGATGCCCCTCCCCTTTCCCCCAAATTGCGCCTTTCCCGCCTTTGCAAGCCACTGTTTCTGCAGCGCGAGAGACGCTTCGCCTTGAAGCAGTACGTGAAAGGAGGGAGGGGAAGGCTCTCGGTGCCGAGCGAGGGGGAGCGCAGCTGCGTGCACCGAACTCCTGGCCAGACCTTCTCGCGCCCTGCTGCATTTTACCACTGGGCATAGGGGCGAGAGGCAGGCCAGTCGCCTCTGCGCCCTGAGCTCATTTCGTCCGGGATGGGTTTTCTTCGGGGTGAGAAGCGGCGGCGCTTTAACTCGGGCACCTCTGGGAACTTCGGGGGCGGGGAGGGGGGGTAGCGAACTCGGAGGGCCTGGGAGCTACTGGGAAAAAGGAGGAGGAAAATACAGGCGGGAAAAGTGCCCCTGCGCCGCGAGAAAGCGGAAGCCAAGAGCGCCCCTGCCAAAATCTCGGGACTCTGAGGGCGGAGGTGGCGGGGAATGAAAAAGACGAGCCTTAAAAGATCTGCTGCCAGATGCACCTGCTAGTGGTGAAGAGGAAAGGGACCCGCGGTGGCTTTAGCCCGCCTCGGGGAGAGCAGAGCCCGCCACAGCACGCCAAGTGCCGCCGCCGCCGCCTCTCCTCTGCAGGTTTCCAGCTACTTCCATTGTACCGTCCCCCTTTTTTCGGCAGGGCTTGCACTCCTCTCTTTCTCCTGCGATCGGGGGAGTCCCCTTCGCCGGCCACTTTGCTTCCCTCCCAGCAGTCAGGTTTTAAGAAACCTCCAAGAGCCTCTCCCTTTAAGTGGATCTGGTCATTCCTCTCCTCCATCCACATATACACACCTCCCATTCTCCCTCCCCCTTTCCCCCCCTCCTCTGGCCATTTCTTACAATTCGAGTTTATTCTCCAAAGACGTGTGTGCAATACAAGTGCCCCCTCTGTACTTCTCGTCCACAGAAATCGCGCGCATACATACACACAGGCATACACCGTCTTCACGACAATAAACAAGCCACAAGAAAATACAGCCAAGACGGTTAGACCGAAGGCCAGAAACTTACCTGCTTCACAACCAGCTGCCAAAGTAAAGGTTCACTTAAGCTCCCCCCAAAAAAATCAATTGTCCTTCTTTTTTTAAGGTTTGATTGCTCCTTCAAAACAAAAACAAAAAAACCTTCTTGTTCCCAATTCCAAGCAGTCACTCTTTGCAATTTATTTTGTCGTACATCATTTGATCACCATGAATTAGCAACAGCAAGAAAATGTACGAGAGGGAGAAGGGGAGAGAGAAAGAGAGAGCGCGCAGAGCTTTCTGCAAGAGAAGAAGAAGAAAAAATGTACGTGTGACAAATTATGCTACCAAGAAACAACACATCATTATCCTTGGGCCTGGGGCTCAGTGAGTCGTAACGAGAGTAATAGGAAATCCACGGTTGGGGAGAGAAACGGTCGTGCATGGCCAGTGGAGAGAGACCATACAGGGGGATGGATGCTGGAGAGACTCGCAAAATTATGGCTCAAGGCTATTGTAAAAATTGTCGAGCGTAAATGACTGCGATTTCAAACATCTTTGGAAGAAAGAAGGGGAGAAAGCGACCCCCCCTCCCTTCCTCTGCCTCTCTCCTTTCTCTCGTCTCTCTCTCTCTCTATAAAGAACCGTCAAGTTTTAGTGCGCATTGCTAATTAGTCAATTTCTCTCTGCCTTCACAGGCTGGCGACTTTGCTGCTGAGCTGAAACTGCTAATTTCTGTGACCAGCTTTTTTTCTTAGCTGTGATCTGGATGAATGAGTAGCTGTCTCACAGAGATGACAAAAATAAACTCTAATCCCCCCCAAAATTTCCACTACATCTTTCTCATGCATAGATTTATGATCTTAAGGCATCAAGTGCAATATGCAAACTTTGGTGCCTGTACAGTATGCTCCTAGGTTCATAGTAGCCATTATTTTCTTTTCTGCCCCCTCCCTTGTGATGGAAACTCTGATCTAGGTATAAGAGATATTGCCACCCTCTTAACTCTATGTTATTAGCTTGACAGGGTACATCCTCGTTCATGCATCTGTGAAAGGAAAAGATGGAGGAACGGAGGTAAAATGAGGCTAGTGCATAGTGTTGGTACTATAACTATTCCATTTTAATAGTTCATCTGTGCCATCCAAGATTTATGCCCTTGTTTGAAAGCATATTTTGTCTTATCATTTTGTCTGGTTAGACAACCGTCCCTGTACTTCACTGTCAGCTGAACAGATAACATCAGAAGTCACTTTTATTATCAGATTAGCATATTGTCAGATTTCTTTTGGAGTCTAGAGACTTTGCAGTGCAGGAGATGCTCGAAGAGTAGGGAGGTGGCTATTCTTTAACCAAACAAAGCCTTTCAACTTCTGATCTGGAGACAGTTATGCTCCTTGCTGAGGAACACTTTTTTCCCCCTTAGTTGGTTGAGGATATTTTAGGCTATGCCTTCTATGAATAGAAACTCAAGCAGAGGGTAAGGTCTCCACAATTGATCCCATGATACATCACATTTCCAGATTTACAGCTCTGGTCAAATTTCCAGTTGCCCCAAAAGAAAATACAACCTCGGAGAAGTTGAACTGAAGATCAGCAATTCAGAAGAAGTTTGGAATAAAAATATCTTAAGAATTTGAAGCAAGATTTTTAGATGGAGATATGTCCTTATTTTCTTCTTAGTTTGCAGAAGATGCAAAAGTATATGCTGAGAGAGGAAAACCAGCTGGAAGTTGAATCATAAAGCGGGTGGACCCTAATTGCATTGACAATTTTAGCCTTAGTTTGACATTAGCCTTTGACAACCTGCTGCCAGGTATCTATGCTGAACTATAGTTCCTCTGGTTTCCACCTAGTATAACCTGGTAAATACATTACCTGATCTATTGTGTCTATACAGAGGCACAAAACCCTTTTGGAAGCTCATAAGACCAAATCCGACACATTTGCTATCACTTGCCATGTTGTGTCAAAAGCATAAAATGCTACTTGTTAAGATGTTTACAACTTCTATAGCAACATGATAGACTTGGTGATAAATTTCATTGTATTCAAAAATTCTAATACTGGAAAACATTTAATTTTCAAAGAGATGCGTTAGAACTTTTGTAAACTATAATAAATCCTTCACTGCATGCTTGGTGTTGTGAAATCTCAGCACTATATAATCTAGATCAGGCATATCCAAAGTCCGGCCCGGGGGCCAATTACGGCCCATTTTCAAATTTCGAGTGGCCCACAGTGTGTTTTTCCCTTCACTGCACTATTCATAAAATAGTTCATTTGCATTTAATTTTAATGGTTCAAAGAATGTCAGGCTGAGTGGTCGGCCCCCACACATTTCCACCTCACCAAATCTGGGCCTCCTTGCAAAATGTTTGGACACCCCGATCTAGATATGTATATGTATGTATGTAATGTATAGATTTCCATTTTTCAGGTTATAGAACAGGTAATTTTGTTGCATTAAGAAACCATTGTCACACATTAAATGGGGGTCAAATTTTAATTTGAGTTTGGGGGTTTGCTTATTTGTCAATTTTCTAGATTCTGGCTGGAAAAATGGGGATACCTCCTCGTTGATTTGTCACCACATTCCACCATTACAATTTCAGTCGTCTCTAGAAACTGGAAAGAAGGATGGCGTTTCATATATAGACCGTGGACTTCTTTCATATGGTAGAAAACATATAGCTAATTTAGATTTCTTTTTGCACAAAGAATCTATAGTATTATATCCTGTGATTTATTGATTTTCACTATGCAGAAATTTTCTAGCCTATTCAGCTAAGCAACAGTTTTCCTCTTACGTATCCAAAGAACTATCATTCAATATCATTCAACATGAGGAACAACCATGTACATTAGGTTTTTAAATTTTTTACTAACAAAAGACAATGCTAAATATGCACTAAATGTTAATGTAATTCTTTTATGCTCAATAACTATTCACCAAGAGAACAATGTAAGGCAGAGAACTTCTCTCATTTCCAGCAGTTGCTCCATTACTTCCACTCATGGATATATAACTAAAGAACAGATACTGGGTAGCAACCATAAGTGTCTTTTCTGCCAAGAAATATAAGGTTTTATATCGCATTTGCACAATTACTGTTACTAACCCTATTATGTTTACAAGTCATGTCACTTTTATTTTGATATACACTCTCTCATCTGCAGTGTAAATGTGATCATAAACCCACTGTGAATGTTCAATTCACATCTTGAAGGCATTGTTATGAGATTCACAACAGAATTTGTATTATTATTTGCAAAGGGTTGCATATATGCACTCAATTAGAATAGGATGGGATAAGAATAGAATAGAATAGAGTAGAGTAGAGTAGAGTAGAGTAGAGTAGAGTAGAGTAGAGTAGAGTAGAGTAGAATTCTTTATTGCCCACACAAGGAATCTCTCTGGTGTGTAACCTCTCGGTACAAATGAAAAGATACCCATAACCCTTTTTTCATGATACTGTAGAATTTCTCTTTTGTTTCATGTCTTCACACCAGTCTATCCAATCAAGTCGTGACAGAATAGATACTTGAAATCCAAATGAAACTAACAACTTTCCCCACTCTCATGTATCTCAAGTATGACGGGAAGCCGTTCCTGTTATCTGCAAACACAAGTCCTTGTTCAGAAAGAGGTGATAGTAGTTTAATCTGACACACCTTGAAAGGAGTGAGATCAGGAAAATCTGCATTACTGGACTACAAAGTGATATTAAATGATGCCATACCTTGTACTGATGACAAATTATTGCAAAGTAAAAATGCTCCATGATTGTGTTCTGTCTGCCTCTGAGAAGTAGTTTATTACATTATTCCTTACATTATTCCTATGAATTTATAATTATTTTCCAAACCTTCCAAAGGTTTTTTCCTGCATAATATCACTAAACTGAAGAATTAAAAAGTTCCCAATGAAACTATGAATCCCAATAAAAGATATTACATACCTTTTTTCAGTTTTAAAAGTACTTTGCCATGGGAAGGATGGCAATTAGATACTATAGTAATTACAGAACTCTAGTCAAAACATTTTTGGACATCCGGAACTTGTTGCCCTGGATTTTCTTTTTGTTCTGATCTCTTTACCAAAACATACTTTTTGTTGGACATGGAGCTCTAGACAACACCTGGAGTCTTCTGTTCGTACCAATGTGCCGGTAGACCTCTCTTTCAGGAACTTCCAGCCTCTATCCCCTATCTGATTTTGTTTTTTGTTCTTTTCTTTTGGAATTGCCCCCTTCCCACTGGTTGCACCTGACTGAGCATTAAAATTCCAAACATGCTCAATAGCCCAGATTAAGTAGATTTCTGCACCAAGTTATAAGAAACATCTAGCTACAGAATGGTGGGGTGAGAATTTTTGTATAATTCTCTTCTCTACAGCTCTGGTTCATCTAACCCTGAGTTCCCAACCCCCTGGATGCAGACTGGTACAAGTCCATGGCCTGTGGGACTGGGCCATGCAAGCGAGCAAGGCTTCATCTGCTCATACACAGGATTTAGGTTGCACACAAAACCAACCCCTTCCCAGTCCATGGGAAAGTTATCTTCCACATAACAGGTCCCTGGTGCCAGAAAGGTTGGGGAGCGCTGCTCTAACCCATAGGTGATGGCAGGACCAGTAAGGATGGACCATTGCTGATAGTGGTGTATATATCATACTAATATGTCTTCAAAGTATAGTGTCTCTGCTCCAGTATACTGTAGTTGTAAATAGTTAAAATAGAGTTGTGGTGGTGGCACAGTGGTTATGCAGTATTGCAGGCTAACTTCTCACATTGTCAGGAGTTCGATAACTTCAATCTTGACTAACTCAAGGTTAACTCAGCCTTCCATTCTTCCCAGGCCTGTAAAATAAGGACCCAGATTGTTGGGGAAAATATGCTGTGAACCACTCAGGGCTGTAAAGCACTGTGAAATGGTATATAAGTCTAAATGCTATTGCTATTAGAGTATTCATTTTTGCTTTTGCAGCAAATACAACATAATTTACAAATCTTAAAAAAGTAATATATTCCTTTTTATATCTATTATTGAGAATCACATAATATGGTGTGTGCATTTTTTAAGTATTTATTCCTTGTTATTTAACTGAAATAGGTTTCAGTTACATGACCCAGAGTATTGGAAAGAAGCAAAAGACTTTCTTTTTATAAAAATAAAAATAAAACTCCCCAAGATTAAGACCAAATGTAAAAAAAAAAGTTCATCCACAAATAATCCCCGTCCAAGCTCCAAGATACGGTATTTACCATTTATGGAAGATGTCCTCGACTGGAGCTTTCATCCTGGGGTAAGCCAGCTGCTGAGGCAGGCAGAGGCGGGATCAAAGTAGAGTGGTCAGAAAGTGGTATTCTCCAAGAAAAAAAGGAACAAGCTTTTTGTAGTTGAACATTCAGTGTTGCATGCAGGAAGAGCCTGAGAGGGTTCAGTAATCTGCAGGGGTCCAATTGCTCCCCTTCAGCATTGCTCTTTCCATTGCCATTTGTGCTTTGGCTGCTAGGAAGAACAAGGAAGGCGAAGCAAGCAGGCAACTGGGAATGCATAATGCAAGGAGAATGGGGAAGAGCCCAAGCTCCTATTCTTCACAAGGACCAGATTATCCTCCAGACAGTCTCTGGTCATAAAGGTTTTCATCTCATGCTACTTGTGCTAAATGATGCATCGGTAGTTTTATGTTCATAAATTTAAGGGTTAAATATAGCTGGACTGTCTTACTATTGAGTGGCCCCAAAAATTTACATAATAGGCCAAGATTTGCAGTACAGTTTAAAATCATTTTTGAATGACTTAATTTCAAAATCTTCCAACCCAGAATTTAAGATTCTAGTTTTGTGAAACAAATAATTCTGTAACCATTTTTTCGGTCTTTGGAACAAATAACATTTTTAATACAGTATTTTCAAATCATCTTATTTAAATCATGCAAATACAAATATTTTTCTGATTATATTCTTCTTCTTCTTGTATTTGTATTTGTATTACTTTCAGTGGATAATATTCAAAGGAGAGATTTAGCCGTTCCAGGCTTTGCTGCTTCCTATTCTTCATCAAAGCTTCAAGAAACCAATAGAACAATCCTTAATGTATTTGCAAAAAATAAGATTTATTGAGATCAATAGAGTTATGGCAAGTAAACTTGATTTTAGAGTGTTTTCACCCACCAATATTTGCTCAGTAGGAAGCTACAAGGCTAAACTTTCTTCCTGAATAATTTACAAAAATTTATATGTGGTACTGCAAATGGATGGAGAAGACGTTACTATTCCCCTTTGTTGTAAATATTTGTTAGCTCTATGGGACTGTGAAGTTTTGCTGTGCAGGTTTATTTCCTTATGAAATATCTTCAGCTGTGCTAAATTGAAAGTAAAATCTCCTTCAAACTAAATATTATCCCAGCCAGAAGTGGAATTGCATCAGGTTAAATGGTTAATTCTGTATAACTCCATGATGGTGGGAGAGAAAAAAGAGAATTATCAAAAAAATCTGCAGAAAATTTGAAATTCCTGTTGTTAATTTTTATGGGCAATTTTTTTAATGTGGTTACTAATAAAAGCCTGGTTTATTGTAAGTAACATTAGAGTCTTTAGTGTAGACTTGCTTTAAAACCTCTTGGGTTTGTTTGATAAACCCATTTAATCCAGTTTCAAAAGTTTTTGAAATGTTTTTGAAAATATTTTTGAAAAACACTATTATAATTAATATCTGTAAAAAAACACTAGAGGACCAGATCACAGTCTGCAAAGTCGTAGATCAAACATGGAGCCTGCAAACTAAAAAAAATATTAAAAAGTAAAGAGGAAATGTATGTTTATGGTAAAAATAAATCTATATAATAATAAATCTGAGTATTTAAAAATATATCAATACAAAGAAATGCCAGGGAAGAAGTGGAATTCTTAACTTTTTTCCAGTAGGAAATGTATCTAAATATTGTCAATTTGATTTGCAAATACAAGTATTTAAAATGCTTTCAATGTTTAAATATTTTTAATTAGAAGAATAAATTAAAAAATACATTCAGTGTAAACCAAGTAAACGAGAAAGGCACAGAAAAATGAAACCCAACCTAGTGTGGAACATACTGATAGAAACCCTTGTAATAGCATTGAGTTATTTATAGAATTTCATTGGCCAAGGGCCTTAGAACTGATGGGGCGTCGGTCACAGGGAGATTCTAATGCATAATTACCCCACTTCCTAACATTGCTTTTATCTGTGTAGGAAGTTATGGATAAAATAAAACAACAATACACCAAAATTAAAGCTTAAAATATCTAGTCTATGCATATTGGGGCCAACATTTACATTATCTTGGCTTAATCTTGTTAGGGGAAGATCTGAACTATTTTGGCTACTTTCTTAGTTGATATATGAACATTGCATATGAGAAATAACATTACCATAGTTCTTTAGCACTGTAAAATCAGTGAGTGGGTTATCTTCTTTAAAAATAGTGAATTGTTCAACTTCCAGGGGACTCTAAAAAAAGGTAAATTACAGTAAGAAACTATGGGGGAGCTAGATGCCTTAGGCAATTGATAATGGTTTATAGAAATGTTCATGATCCAATCATCAACTGAAATCGGACTTCAGTCAGGAGAGACCAAAAATAATTATGGACCATGACAGCTTCAAACTTAGATGTGATGAATTGATAGCTTCAGTTGTGATACTTTTCATTACAAAGATAATTCCAAAACATTTTTGTGTGGTTACTAATAAAAGCAAACATTAGTACTAATATTGTTTAGCTAGCTAAAACATACGGGTTATATAACTATGTAAAAACCACCAAAGAAATTACATTTTGCAACACTTCTTTAACCATCCCATGTCAGGAACAGGACAGCTCACAATGTCATATAAATATTGAGCAAAGTAGGGAAATATGTAGAGTAAGAATTGCTTCTATAATTCTTTCTAACCTCTTTACTGGCAGAGCTTATAGCCCATTTTCTTTTGTGTGAAGTAACCTATTGCATCTGTGTGGTTCTGCTCCCCCCTCATGTTGTGTCTCTGCACATTTGTGTGTGTGTGTGTGTGTGTGTGTGCACGCGCGTGTGCACTGGGAAGCACAGGATGAACTGCATGTGTCCCACTTTCTGTCTTGTAATCAGGAGGGAAGAGGGATCAAAATGGAAGAGGTAGCCATGTTTCCAACCCATGGTGCTGTTCAAATGCCTCCTCCATAAGGATGCATTTAAGGAGACCTTTTCTTGAATGGTTTTCTTCTCAACCCATAAAAGGATCAGACTCATTTTTTAGCATAAACATTCTTTGCTAACCTTTGAGCCATGGTGGCACGGTGGTTAGAGTGCAGTACTGCAGGCTACTTCCATTGACAGCTGGCTGCCTGCAATTTGGCATTTTGAATGTCACCAGGCTCAAGGTTGACTCAGCTTTCCATTCTTCCAAGGTGGGGACAATAGGCTAACTCTGTAAACCGCTTAGAGAGGGCTTTAAAACACTGTGAAGCGGTATATAAGTTTAAGTGCTATTGCTTTTTCACCATACCAAATTTGTTGCAATTCTGCCCAACTTTTAGAGTTTTCCTGATGACAGCACGTTTCTTGGGCTGGAAATAATAGTAGAGAGAGTCCAGTTTCTGGAATTCCTTCTGTCTATTCCACCAGCAGTTGCCATAGGAAAGAGGTGTGTATTTTAATAGGTAACCTGTTGCACCCCTGTGTTTCCATTTCTGCTCTCTTCATAATACATTGATATGTGACTATCAGTTGGGATGGAAAGGTTCCCCGTGTTGCAGTTGTGGTGCTGATATGCAAACAATTAAACATACTGTGCAAGATTTTCCACAATGTGCATTCTGTTTCCCCTAGGAGATCTGCATGAAACACCAGAGGTGATGATTTGGATAGCTGAATTGGACACCCAGTTATGAGGCCACTGCCATATAATTTTTGTATATAATTATATGAATTGTGTGTATATGTTTACTTCTCTTCTGCCATGTTCTCATCATACACTAAATAAATAATGAAATGTGAGTGTCTATATGGAGGCACCTTTTCCCCAATGTCTAATCAGGGTTTGTGCACATGTGTTGCCTGTGTATATGTTTTCTATTCTTGCCAGGTGTTGTATCCACATTTGTTTACTTGTATGTGTTTCCTTTCTTGTGCATAAGTGATGGTAGAACCAGGATAGATTACTAGAGGTTGTTTATCTCTGTGTTTCTCTGTTCCATTGGGTTTCATCTTCATGTGTTTGGATGTGTGCACAAGACAGGTTGCACATGGAAAGCAACTTGGAATTTTTTCTAAACCTTTAATGGCTGCTTCATTCTGGATCATGAGACTAAGAAGGGGAAGGACTTAATTATGGAGCTGGAATTCTCCAGCCATTACTTCAGCTTTTTCTTCTTCTTCTTTTCCTTCACAAATTCTAGGAATTTATATTTTACTGACAAATAAATAAAGGGATATTATTTCAAGCTATTTAAAAATATCACCTGTTACAGCAAACCTCCTTCCCATGCTGAAGGCAGATGGGCAACTGGCAGATGATCTGAATATGTTCTACTGCAGGTTTGAGAGAAAACTACTGCCACCCATCTCCACAATCCCTATCTCGGACCCACCAACAACAATC
>JANHGC010005696.1:19767-31008 GCA_027560395.1 Boaedon fuliginosus | reverse complement strand
TCCAAGTTTTTTTTTCTTTTCGAAAACGGGTCCAAGTGGCTCTTTATGTCTTAAAGGTTGCAGACCCCTGGTTTAGATCTTCAGATTTCATGAAAGCTTTTGATGCCTGTGAACTCTGCAATCTTTCCCTCAATTGTGCTGGTAAAGCTCCCCCCCTCAAAATGGCTGTTTTGAGATCTGTAATGGAGTGTCTAGAAAAGGTGTCTGTCTTTTAATAGTCCTCCCTGGAAATCAATCAGACTCTATTGATTTATATAAATGGATTGGTAGTTCGGTTTCCTGAATACCTGGTTTAGTCCCATCCATCGAACATTTCTGTCAAGTGGGTCAGAACAAATGGGACTGTAGTGTAAAGTCTGGCTATAGATGATGGATATGGTGGTGAGCTCTGGATGGCAGTTAGAAGCATATAGGTATACAAGGTGATCTGTAGGTTTCCTGAATGAAATGGTGTTCGTATGTCTATTGTGTACTTTTACTATGACATCAAGGGGACATATTCTGTAGATTATGTCAAAGCAAGGTTAATGGTGGGGGAACATGGACACTGATGAGGTCAAGATGGAATGAAAGATTCTTTTTCATGGGTCTCAATGAATCAATGGATTTCAAATAAAAGATGGATTTCAAGGAGTAAAAGCTGATAAAGCATTATTCTATGTCAGCATGAAGATGTTGGCATATTTTAGAGCCTCTATACTCCTTTACTGATGTATGAATAGCCCTTCTAGAAAGAAAGAAATTAAGTGACTTTGTCAAATGGAGGATCATTCTACATATTTCATATGCAGGGCATTTGAAATGTATACAGAGAGATGTGAACATTTTTTGAAGCAGAGATATCTCCTTTTCTTTTCATACCACGTTTAACTTCTTTATATATTACCTGTCAGAACACTCACATGAAAAATATTGCTCCTGATTATTAGTACAAGGCAGAGCTGCTGGCAAAAACTGAAAGATTTAAAAAAAAGCCCTTCAGAAGCTGATGATCTCTTTTCCCTTGGAGAATTGTTAGCTATCATAATCAACAGACTTGATAATGAAATATTCATTCCCTAATATTGAAGCTGTATAGAAAAATACCTGAATATGTCTACTGGTTCCTGGATGTATTACCGATATTAGAACCCCAAATATAACTGAAATCCATTCTGCCTTTTAGCTGAATCATTTCCTCCCTGGTAAAGTTTCTCCTATATTTCTTTTTATTATATTTTAAATTTTATTTCTGAGTTCCTTTTGTCTACACAGTCTTTTTGCCATAAGTGCTAATACAAATTCGTCTTCTGTGATAATTGCTTCCATTCATTGCCCTCATGACTGTATATTTATTTTAAAAGCATGTCTGCTAATGGTTTTGTTAGTTGTTGTTAAACTTCATTTTCATCTTTCTGGAATTTTTACAAATAAGTATGGAAAATTTATATGTACAGTACATATGCATTTCAAAATCATATCATATAAATCAAGTTCCCCTTGACCAGGGAAGAGAGGCAGAGTATAAATTAAATAAATAAATAAATTTTAGACGTACCGGTAGGTTTTTTTTTTTTCTTAAAATGTGAATTATCTGAATCTAAATTAAGATTGTCTCTTTATTAGGCCTACTCAGGGACCCAAACAAGTGTCAGCCTTCACAATTTGCAAATCTTTTTATTAGCAAAAATTCCATTTGGGACATTTAAGCTCCTGTTTTGATGATATGATGTTGCAGAATTCTAATATGTCTGAAATACGAAAAGGTAGAAATGAGATGAAGATAAGCTATGTTCTTCATCTCTTACCTGGAACATGATGTTATTTCTTTTGAAGCTTTTCACTTCCATTGTGATTGTAGGGGGTGGCCAAAACTTAGGAATCAAAATAGCATTTTTCAAAGTAACTGAAGAAATATTTTAGAGAATGGAAATAAATGACAGCTAGGCTTCTAGCCAGCGTCACGTACATCTGGCACCAAATAATTAAAAGCTTCACTAAGGAAAACCACAGCTTGTCAAGGACTTGCACTTAATCCTCTGTTCTTACAGAACATTTGTGGGGGTTTCTTTTCCTTTTTTAAATCTTGGTCACCTCACTGGATATGCTGAGTGCATATTACATGTGGAACACTTGGCTTAGCTTCACCAGATGGTTTCTACAGCAGTGCTACGGTGCCCCCATGAGACATAATTTGAATAACATAAAACAACGCTGCTTACAAATAACCAATCTCATTTTATGTGTTAAAGCAACACTAACATATTTACCATCTTAGCTCTCTAATTTATTACTACCATTACTACTGCCTATTGCAGCTGTTTTTTCTGTCACACCTATTAAAAGAGTTTCATCACAGTGGCCTATTATGCTACAGACATCTCCATTGCCATCAGAATAACAGGGTGGGAAGGTGGCACATTATGATGTGAGGTTGTTTAGTTTAATCCAATGGATGTCCACTCTGCTAAAATGCGTGGTCTCTGGGGTTATAGCAGATGAATCAGTTATGAGTGGCCTCTGAGGGTTATAGCAGGTGAATCAGAGACTGTTAAACCACATCCTCTTTTAAGCAAATAGTCTATACAGAACTGAGGGCTGGAGAAAGTAAGCAGCTACATGGCATTCTTGTCCATATCCCATCAGATCTCTGAGACAAATTCAGTGCTATATTAATTTTATGCAATGCAAACTTTATTGAAAATGATATAAAATTGTTTAATTGCTTCTTAAGCAAAGTAATGATGAGTCCTGTTAATAGTAACTTTTGGAAATTTCAGAAAACCAATAAATAGAGAATTAAAACATTTGTTTTGTGTTTTCAGCACAGGTAGTCCTTGGTTTAATTGACTTACAAATCAGTGCGCGTTTGACTGGCATTTGCCAAGTGCACCCACGAAGTGCATAACCAGCGAACCGATAGGAACCCACCCATGCATAGGTCCTACTTCTAAACATGAGGCTCTTTAATCCCACAACTATCCCAGATAATTCACCCACTTCAAATCTTCCCAGATTTTGTTTATTTGCAAATGCTGTCTTCCAGAGAAGTGGAATGACATTGTGAATATCATTTTTAAAAAGATTAAACACCTAATGCAGTTGTTCAACTTTTGCCGATCTGGCCTTCTTCTCCCTATACATCAGGGGTTCTTTCTCCCTATACATCAGGGGTGTCAAACTGGCATCGTCACGTGATGTATCAGGACTCCCCCACTTCACTAAACCAGGCAGGGGTGGGGCCAGCATGTGATGCATCTGGCCCGTGGGCTGTGAGTCTGACACCCCTGCTATATAACTATGGGCAGCAGTGTTGGAGAAAACTGCACTAGTCCTCTTGAAATGTTTCAGTGAGGTCACATGGAAAACAACTAGAGATTTAAAATTTAGAAAAATATAAAATAAGAGGACCAAGAAAAAATACACATAATACATGTTTTCTTTTCCTATTTTATACCTTTTTAAATTGCATATCTTTTTTTCTAAATCTGCATTAAAAGTTAAGATGAACATGCTGATTTGCAAAGTATGAAACAGTCTTCTGCACACACTCAAGAAAGTCTCTACTTATTTGTCTGTGGAGATTCTCAGTCATCCATGTCATGGTTGTTCCAAAGGTGCTTTTTCAAGAGGCAATTGGACTTTCTAGTTTTTCTTGGAAGACGTTTCACTTCTCATCCAAGAAACTTCTTCAATGTCTTCCAAGAAAAACAGAAAAGTCCAGTTGCCTCTTGAAAGAGCACCTTTGGAATATCCACTTATTTGCAGTGCCCTAGTATTGCACCAACCAATTGAGTGCACATACACCAGAGATGGTATTCAACCAGTTCTGACAGATTCGGGAGAACCGGTAGCTATAATTTTGATTGGTTTGGAGAACTGGCAAATACCACCTCTGATTGGCCCCTCCCCTCTCCACCCCTTCCAGGAGTCGCCACACGCCCCTATTTGGCTGCCAGGATGCTTTAGGGAGATTTTCTAGGCCAAAAGCGGACTCCCCCCCATGTCCCTATTTGGTTACCAGGAGGCTTCAGGGTGGCTTTCTAGGCAAAAAATGTGACCCGGGGGGGTGGGGTTGTGGTGGCCCACCCAGTCACATGACCACATAGCCATGCCCACCAAGCTATGCCCATAGAACTGGTAGTAAAAAAAATTGAATCCCGCCACTGACATAAACATACAGTGAGACCTAGTTGTCAGGCCCAATTTCAAAATTAAATGCACATGTGATTCTGATTTTATATTTTGGTAAAAATACTTTAGCCATACTCACAAAGAATGTCTGCCTTCTTTTCCTAGGAAATAAAATAAATAAATAAATAAATAAATAAACAAATAAATAAATAAATAAAACTTTTATAATGGTTTGTGAGAAAGAACTTGAGAAATGAGGTAAATAGATGCTGCCTACAGGGATGGGTTTCTCCCGGCTATCCGCTGCACAGCTGTTGGATCAGAGTGTTTTCAGAATACCACAAAGATTTTGAAGGCGATCCCGCGCAGCTCACTTTTGACAGCAGATCGGGAAGCGCGTCCACAAAGCGGGTAACCAGCAAACCGGGAGAAACCCATCCCTACTGCCTAGGGAATATCTGGGTAAGAGTGGGCATACCCCCATTGCAGCATAATGGGCAGAGAAAGAGACTCAGAAGGGACCCTACCTAGTTTCTCAATATGTAAAGGAGATGGTGAGAGATTTGTACTTTCAAACTTTCAAACTTCTGGTTAGATAGCTTACAATAAAATAAAGTTAACTTGTCAGGTCAGGTTTGTGTGACTTACATATTTAATAGGAACAAAAAGGAGAACATGGATTGATTTTCTCAACAAAAGCAGATCAATCACTAATTATAAGTCATAATGACTTACATAATGCTCAAGAATAAGCTCCAAACTGAGTAAAGTAAAGTAAACAGAGATGATAGGGCTAAGAAAGTATAAGGCAGGCAGAAGGTTCAGGATTACATTCCTTCTCTCAGTTGGGAGGCTGGTAGTGACAATGGCTACGACCTCTGCTGCAATTATTCAGCTAATGTTTGTTAAGATTGCGGTATTAGAATTGCCAGATATAAGTGTAACTGATAGGAATTGACCAGAATGTCTCTCATTCCATATATAGTCTGGGACTGCAATGTTCCTGAAAGTAATGGAAGGATGATATTTTCAATTACACACTAAGCATTAGGAGAAGTTAATCATATTGCTTTGCCATATGTTCAGTTCTGCAGAGACCCTCTTGGAGTATATGTTCTACATGTAATTTGGGCAGAAGAGAGACAATAGTTTTTTATTAGAATTTGCATATTATTATTTTTTTATCCTGGTTTTAGCCAACATTGGTTCCCAAAGAAGTGTAATGTTAAAATCCACAAGAACAGGCAGTATATTAGAGATAATTAGAGGTATTTATGGCACTTTCTCTTGATTTTCGGCTACAGGTGCTCCGTGCTTGAGGGAAGGATGAATTGCAGATGGTTTTGAGAGTTAGGCGAGAGCAAGTTTAGCACGTCACAGAAACCAGTCTTTCTAAAATCTGCTTATTTTTTGCACTGATAACTTAGTTTGCACACCAGGCAGTTGTCTTTAGAATAGATGAAAGATGGTATGCAAAGGTACCCAAAAAATTCCACTCAAATGTGGAGTTTTAAAAATCAAGAAGGCAACTACAATCAAAGCCCTACCTCTGTATGTGTGAAACACAGGCTCTACATACACACAAAAGATGAGGCTTGATTTTGTCATCATGGCCATCATTTTGATCTATTAGAGTTATCTGCAAGATAACACTGATGGTATAGGGCAATAGAAGGAAAGAACAAGCTGCCATTTTTATTACAAATTTAGAAAATCCCCAAAACCAGTGCAGAGAAATTAGAAGGTGTAAAACAAGGAGCAGCTCTTTTTCTCAATATCATTTCCAAACAAACAACCCCCTACCCTCCCAGTAGAATTTGGATACTGTAGACCTACAACACTGATTTACCAAAGAGAACAATGGAATAATTATATATTATTTCTACAAATGGGAATTATAGGACTGCCCTCCTTTCCAACAGTAATTTTTAGTCAGTCTCACATACATACAAAAATTGACATTAACTTTCTCTCTGTGTAAACATTGAGACCATTGAAGATGTTGCACCTGCTTTTTAAAGAAAGTCCATAGCCTTCCCTAAAAATGTCTTTGTGATGCTATAGAAGATATTAATTTGAAATTAAATGGTTCGTTGGCTCAAATGCTGGAGCATATCAGATTACATAAACACATCCAAAGCCATCTCTCATCTTAAAACAATGATTGACAAAGTCTTGTCTGTCCTACCATTCTTTACTATGTAACATTTATATCATAAAAAGGCCATAACAATAGATTGTAAAGAATCACAATATCCTTATAAGACACTTGACAGTAAATGGCAGAATTGTTTATAAAAGTCTTCTAGAAATATGCATTATTTCCATGAATTAAACACAGAACTGTGGCCAGTTTACTCTGAGCAGTGGTATTACTTGACATGTTGTGAAATTTCTATGTGGATCTTTGTCCCTAGAAATAGCATCTGACTTCCTTACATGCTTTTACATGCTTTCTTTCCTATTTCTCATAGGACTGTGAAAGGCTATGGAAAGGGTGGCAATGAGTGAGGCAGCCAAGGAGATTTAATGAGGGACTGCATGTGGAAGCTAACTAACAAGTTGTGCCAGGCTTTTAATATTTATGAGTTAGAGAGCTATATATATATATTATTATGATATATATATACATATACATATACATACATACATACATACATACATACATGTATACATACATATGTACATACACACATACATCTGGGAGCTGCCTAGAGTTAAATATATGATGGATGGCTGTATAAATGTTTTAAATAAACAAATAATATAAATCCACAGCCTTTAATTGATGTGTGACAGAAGATAGATTTCTGTCTTCCTAGAAACAACTTATGAGTAAAAAAAAAACCCCTCTGTTCACCCCTTTTGTGTAATTGTACAGCTGCAAGTTCCCCTCCTTCCCCCTTCCTACTCTTTTTTGTCTTTATGATGACTTGGGGAGAATTTCAAAATTTTCAGGAGACTTAGAAGATGTGATTGTTGGGCTGCTGCTCTATGAATCCTTTAAAAGCAGCCTAAGAAATATTTAAGATCTTAGTGTGGCAAGAACAGCTCTCCCAGGCATAATTTTGGTGCTGGTTGCAGCAGGGAGCGTATGCTGTGAGGAAAGTATTATTTTTCTAAATGGAAGGTGTCAGATGGTCACGCAATGTGACTGCATGTTCGAGATCACTGCCTCCCATCTGCAATTTGTGACGTGTGAAAGATTCTGCCCAAATGTGCTCACCAACTGGAAATCCTCGGCACTTTTTTTCCTTATCAGGAGAGACCAAGATAACCAATGGTTTACAGATCAGGGATCCTATCAAATTAATATCATTCTAGGATAAAATCTGCTTTAAATACAACTACTAAAAACTCCAGTGAAGTTAACTAGTACATACAATCCATTCATCTGGCTAAAAAATCCTTCATAGTGAAACAAGGAAAAATATATTAAAAGATTTATAAATATCTTTTTTCAAAAGTAAATTTAATAGTAAATGGTATAGACACTAAACCTGAACTGTTTAATTCTATTATTTGCCAAGTTTATTAGAGGCATGTTTGGATTTTTTTTCTCTGACAATTACTTCTTCAGAACCCAATATTATTGTTTAATTTCTGCCTCTTTTCATTTAGTTAAATTTATCCTGATTAATGTGGAGGGGAAATTATACTGTAGATTGGCTTTTTGTAAGAATCATGCAATATTGTAGTGCAACTCTTTCCAGAGCCTATGGATTTGGATAATTCTTCTACTTGTCACACTGATTATAATTCCAGAGTTAATATTAAGAGTAGATTAGTTATTTAGTATAAAGGAGATCTGGATTTTCAGATGCTTCAGCACTATATTTCATTCTGCTATATTGATGTGTTGAACCAACCGGTAATCTCTCCACAGAAGATGCACTTACGAACTTTGCTCAAATCTTGGTATAAACTTCTCAGGAATGGTAAAGATTCCAGGTTGCCTGTTGTTTTTGCTTTCCTGTTTGGACCATAATTCCAGACTGTATAGTGATGTGGCATCCTTCTAGATAGGTCAAATCAAAAGAGAAATCACAACGATTACAAGAATTTTACTTTATTGTTGTAATGTATTTTATCAGAATCTTGAAAGCTTGTCTAGTCTTATTGCTTTGTCTGATTCTAAACAAAATCAAGGTGCTTGGTTTGGTTTCTTTGTTATACTTCTGTCTATTTTAGGGTGTTTTTTTTAATCTTTTGCCCAAATCCCTCCTTAATGATTGACTCCACTTTAACAGGTCACCCATGTCTTCCCCAAGATCAGCTCCAGATTCCTTTATAAGATGTGATTTAAAGATATTTTCTTATTGGAAAGTGCCTATATTTCTCTTGCACCCAAAGAAGCACATGCTGAGCTGGAGGACAATAGTCACTCCTTTAATCAGATATGTTGTGTATTTATGAATAAGGTAGTCTTAGGCATCCACTACAAGTCACAAAGCTATCCTAATGCACATGATATTACTTCCCATCCCAGAATATGTATGAAAGCAGTCATGTTCTTCAATTGTGGCCATGTGGTGTAACACTTTACACGATTGAATACGTGATTGAAATGCTACTCAGAGATTTGGCAGAAATTTGGTGTTTAATATTATTAGAAATGACATAGAGCTTCTACCTTATATTTTGGTAACATAACTAGCTGAAGATGTAGTAGATACTTTAAATTTCGATACTAGTGAATATTTAAACAATGAATGTTTAAATTTAGTCAGACAGCTATACTATTACTTTCACTATTACTATCTGTAATAGTATTGTTAGCTGCCTCGAGTTCCCTTTGACTGGGGAATTGAGGCGGGGTAGAAATCAAAATAAATAAATAAATAAATAAATAAATAAATAAATAAATAAATAAATAAATATCTTCCATTGTCTTTCATCAGAGAATGGTTTAGTATTCTTTTGTGGCCAGTGGCCAGTGGGAGTATGTTGTAGATTGGTTGTGGCAGCTCTCTAGGAATGGCTTCCCTACTCACTACACAGATGCTACAGGGGATAGAGGTCTACTCATAAAATACACATGTACTAAAAGGGAAGATTGTCTGCTCACTGTGATTCCCTCACTTACCAGATGTTCTTTGTCAATCCCATACTTAAAAAAAAATCTGAGGAGACAGGCAAATTTTGAAGTAAAACACTTACCTTTAAAAAAAAGAACCTTAAGAGTTGATACTTTGTTCTGTAATATACCAGGAGGTTTCAATCTTTGAACTAAGATTCCCCAAACCATACATTAGAAAAATTAGAATCCCAATATATTAGCAACTTCTTTTAAAACAGGACTGCATTTTTATTTTATTGATTCCTACTGCGTCCTGAAATTAGTAAAAATGCTAACATTTGGGTGAGTAGCTGGTCAACAAAGCCAACTTTTTGTTTACCAGCTGTACTATGCATGTTAATGGACAGATTAATTTAGTTAAGATAATCAAATACAGTTTTTTAAAGTCCAAAAACATAAGAGTTTGTAACATTGCTGGTAATATTTGTTCATATTGTTTAATGCTTTGGAACATACTCCATTCAAGCTGTTCCAAGTAAAGCTGCTTTGTGAAATTGACTGATGGTAATTTTGTCAATGCCAATGGGTATAAGGGGTGCTCCAGATATTTTGGGATTGCACCCAAGATACTAATTATTATTGGTATCATCACTGCTTTCTTTTGCCATAATCATTCTACTTCTGTTTGCAATTCTTAATATTCTGAGAGTTTGTCCAGTTCTTTTTCTTCTACTATGCTGTCTAGAGATACTGCAACATCCATTATCTAGACAATTTTATCTTTCTTGTTGACAATTGTTAAATCTGGAGGTTATGTGGCAAGTGCTTGTGTGTTTGAATCCTAGAGCACTTTGGTTTCTTCATTTTCTATTACTTTATTTTGTGGTCTAACCAGATCTTGCTTGCAGGCAAGTGATGTTTCTTGCAGATATTCTAATGCACCACTGGAAAGTAGAACAATGGCTGCAAAAGCTAAAATACATAAAATATTAACTTTCTTCCTTAGTTTAAGAAAGAAAAGAACAATCTCCCAAACACCCCTGAAATTTTAGTCCTACCCACTGGCTTTAACGACATAATTATCTTGCTTAATTTGACCATTGTTTAAAAACAAGAACACCTATGTTATCAACTGTGAAAAAGTTGTCTGCTTCTTGTTTAGCATTTGAGTTTGGATGACAAATCTGGACATATGATTATAACCCTGGATTTAAAGAAACTATTAATTTAGAAATTAACTTGGACTTTGTAGAGCGCTGAGTCTGGGAACGCTTTTTTGTTGAATTATTAATACTTGTAAAAAATATAAATAACTGTTTTTAAAAGAAAATGAAAAAGCAAAGCTGCACCTTAGGACAAGACTATCTGTTGTCTTTTTTATTACATAATACCACCGAGTCAGAGAGAAGAGCATCTACCAAATGTTGCATGAAGCTCTTATGAGGGGATTTTGAAAGAAGAGTTTGCATTGTTCAGAAAGTCACTCAAGCAGAGTGAGGGTGGAATTCCATCTGTTCAGTTCAGTTCAGTTCAGCGAACTGGGTTTCTTTGAATGGTTCACTAAATTATGACTAACTAAAAATTACAGTTAATGTGCTTTAAAAATCTTGATCTGCATGACAAGATCATCTTATTGCTTGTTCTTTCTTGCCCTTGAGTTTATAACCTCAGATATGTCTTCATGTGAGGAAGAATGTAGGCAAAATAGTAGAAACATATGGATTCCTTTCTGAGATAATTTACAATGTGTTGGATAGTATGAAGATCTTGTGAAGTCAACATGTTCCAGTTACTTTTCTTTCAAAGTGGTATGCTAACTCTGCGCTCAGTTTTTAAGAAATCAGTTTGATCTTCCAGTAGTATCCTGGACATATATAAGATGTTTATCTAATTATATATTTGCCTCATGAAAGAGTCTGCATTCTTGCTGTTTATCAGCCAAGTAAATTAGTTTATTTATTTATTTATTTATTTATTTATTTATTTATTTATTTATTACATTTTTACTCCCGAAGGACTCTGGGCGGCTTACAATAGCACTCAGATGTTATATACTGCTTATCAGAGCTTTACAACACTCCCCAAGCACTTACAGAGTCAGCTTATTG
>JANHGC010005696.1:5685-19667 GCA_027560395.1 Boaedon fuliginosus | reverse complement strand
GGTGGAGAAAATAGGAAGGGGGAGGAGTATTATTTTGCTCACTGCCTTTAGTTTATAAAAACAACAGAGGTGTGATAAAAAAATAAAAAATCCATGAGAATAATATCAGAAAATGTAGATTAGGAATCTGATTTCATCATTTGATATCAAGAAGGAATCATAGCATCTTGGTAATCAGAAGACAGTTTGGTAAAATTACACTAAGGCATGAAAATAAAGAAAATATTGTTTTACATTTTTATTCCACTGGCAATGATATACATGTTTCTCCACCTCTCTCATTCTTCTAGCTTAGTCTAAAAGATAATAGCTTGATATCATCCAGTAATCTTCATGTTTGTGTGGTTCCAGCTTTCTTCCAGCTTTCCCTTACAACAAAACTTATGTAAAAAAACATGGACACATCCATATTATTTCTTGGGGAAAATGTGGTTTGCATTCCCTTCTGAGAATTGTTTGCTATATTATTTTCCAATTTACTTACATCCCTTGGATTTCCTCATGGTCTCCTAGGTCTCTAGAAACCAGATAAAATCCTGCTGACTTTGACACCAGCCAAAGTCAGGTAGAAAGTCATCCAACTATCTGGGTAGATTTATTTTCTGAAGTGCACAATGGCCTGCAATAGATAGGGATCCATTATCTAAACTTTCTTTCATCTCCTTCATTTATAAACAAAAAACATCCAATAATGCCCTCTTTTCAATAGTAATTCTTTCTTTTCTTTTGAACCCTGAACTCATTTGGCTTATAAACATGGAGATGGGGAAGGAAAGGATCTGGCTTAGCCATTTCCATATACAAGTAGTCCTTGACTTAGAACAATTTATTTAGTGACTGTTCAAAATTACAACAGCACTGAAAAAAGTTACGCCAGAGCTGTCTCACTTAGCAACCGAAAATGTTGGGCTCACTTGTAGTTGTAAGTTGAGGACTGTAGTTTGCTGAGCAAGATTGGACAATTGAGTCATTTTGGAAACAAGGAAGAAAAGAAATCAAAAGCTTTTTTCTTTCAAGAAAACATCCCCTGAAAGTCTGTTCTGGTTCTTCACGTACATATTTCTACTTGTACATTTTAAATAGTTCTGGAAAGAGTCTGAAAATCTAAGACTCTTGGCCTGCTACCAATCCACATTTCCACCTAATTTATTCCTCTCCATCTGCTTCCCAGCTGACTCATTTCTCTGAGCTCACATGCTAGTCCTCATCAGCTTTGCCGTGCTCCTAGAAAAGGAAAGAGATAAAACTGATTGGAATGCCCCACCTTTTGTGTATGTGTGAAACTTGCTGCAGAAAAACAACATCTGGGAGCCACAACACATTTCCACTGGCTGTTGGTCACTTTTCCCCATTATTCTCTAGTTACCTTGGCTGAATTTCTCCCTGTCAGAATATGCTGCCTCCCTTCACAAATGATCTTAATGACAGAACAACAGAGCCTATGATTAACATTCATTAAAGTCTCCTGTGTAAGCTGCATCAGAAGAAATGAAGTAGTAATTAACCTATACACTTTAACTGATTGTTATATCTAGCTATTAGGGCTTAATGAGGATAGACAGTGCTGGGTCAAAAAGCTTACACTTCAGAAAAAAGCACAGCAACATCAGCTGTCACTCCATTAATTCACAAGCTCTGGCTCACATTAATCCTTTTGGTTCTTTTTGCTGGAGCTCCTGGACTTCAAGTAGGGAGGCAGCAATAAGATCAAAAATGGTCATGAGTAGAAGTGCTGGGGTAAAAGCATTATTATCATTATCATTATCGTTATTGTTGTTGTTGAAAACATACACAGCAAACAAGTATGCTGGATTTTGTATCACCAATCACTAGTCGAACACTTACCACATAGGACTACGTGATGTATCGGCGGATTATGCAAGCAGATCCCAGTAAGGTGGCCTTCTGCAGCTGACTGATGGTGATTTTGTCAGCACCGATTATTTTTAAGTGCTTGCCTAGGTCTTTGGGCACAGCACCCAGTGTGCCGATTACCACTGGGACCACCGGTTTATGCCAGAGTCTCTGCAGTTCGATTTTCAACTCCTGATATCAGGTGATTTTTTTTCAAGTTGTTTTTCATCGATTCTACTGTCACCAGGAATGGCAATCTTGATGATCCACATTCTTTTCTTCTCCACAATCGTGATATCTGGGATATTGTGTTCCAAAACCTTGTCAGTCCGTATTTGGAAGTCCCACAGTAGTTTTGCATGCTCATTTTCAGCCACTTTTTCAGACTTATGATCCCACCAGTTCTTTGCTACAGGCAGATGTTAGTTGTGACACAAATTCCAGTGGACCATCTGAGCGACTGTGTTGTGACGCTGCTTGTAATCAGTCTGGGCAATTTTCTTGCAACAGCTCAGTATATAGTCGATGGTTTCCTCTGCTTCTTTGCAGAGTCTGCATTTGGGGTCATCCGCAGATTTTTCTATTCTGGCTTTGATTGCATTGGTCTAATGGCTTGTTCTTCAGCTGCAAGAATCAGGCCTTCTGTCTCTTTCTTCAATGTTCCGTTGGTAAGCCATAATCAGGTCTTTTCCTTATCTACTTTTCCTTCAATCTTTTCAAGGAATTGCCCATGCAATGCTTTGCTGTGCCAGCTGTTAGCCCGTGTTTGCATTATTGTTTTCCAATATTGACTCTTTGTTTGCTGCACTTTAAGCAGCTTCTTGTTGTTGACCTCCATTAAAGCTGGTTCTATGCTGTCTTTTACATAATCTGCCAGTGCATGCTTCTCTTCTTTAACTATCTGCTTCACTTGCAAGAGTCCTCTACCTCCTGATTTTCTAGGTAAGTACAGCCTGTCAACATCACTACATGGGTGTAGTGCATAGTGGATGGTCATAAGTTTTCTTGTTTTCCTGTCCAAACTCTCTAGCTTTGCCTGAGTCCAGTTTATGATGCCAGCAGTATACCTGATGGGAGGTATGGCCCAGATATTAATGGCCTTAATGGTGTTGCCACCATTCAGTTTGCTTTTCTTTACTGACCACATTTTACACTTGCATTATTATTTTTACTTTTATTATTATTATTATTATTATTATTATTATTAATAATAATAATAATAATAGAATTAGGGTGTATGGCAATCAATCCAGCCCCCCATGGGTGCTGTCTTGTCGTGGCGGAGGGGGCTTAACTCCTCCAGTGAAGTTGAGGGCTGTGCTGGCGGTAGTGTAAACTACCAGTAGGACCAACGATGCCAGAGAGATCTCAGCTGAGGAACAGAACTCAGTGCAACCAACAACTATGAATCATGGTGAAACACAACCAAGAAAAGCCTATACCGGCTCAGTCATCGCCCGGGTTAACAAGGACCGCGGTGGGTGTTGATGAACCTGGCCATCCATCAATAAGCAGGCTATAGGTCCCAAGTCCTATTGCTGAGCAACCAGGGCATGGGCCCGTAGGGTTACTGGAAGCTGAACAACCTCAGAAACGGCAGAAATATACTTTGACAGAGAATCAGACAGTCATGAACTGCTACTACAAAAACAGATTATTATCATATTATTATTATTATTATTATTATTATCGTTGTTATTGTTGTTGTTGTTGTTAGATTTATACCCTGCCTCTCTTCCCCAGTCAAGGAGAACTTGAGGCGGAGAATTTAAATTCTCACATTGACAATAATGTGAGAAAGCAAGGTATCAGTTATTAAATAAATAATCTATATGATGGGAACATTCACAGTAATATACGTTTGGCAAATATGAAGTTTATCTTCTGCCTAAAGCAGATGTCCTTGACTAATTTTTCTCTAGTTAATTCAGTGAAACATAGCATAGCATAGCATTACTCCCATTTCATGACTGAAACTTTGATTTCAGGTCCAAATTGATTTCTAATCCAGATGTGTCAATTGTGAATGCATAAAACAACATTCTGAATTGGGGTAATTTTTCATTTCAGTGCTAATACACATATAATGCTCATCTGCCACATTGTCTTTTGACTTCCCGTAGAAAATGGACTCTATTTTTTTAATGGAGGCAATTTGTAGACATTTATAGGATGATTTGGCAAATACTATATAGCTGTAGTATTCAAGAACCTATGGGTTTTGTTGTTCCTAGAAATTCACTTCACATGCATACTAATATCTTGTTTCCTCCATCCCTGCAAGTTTTGCTTTACCAATGTGTAGAGTGAAGTGGAACCATTAGGCAATGTCTTAGGGTCATGAAAAAGTTAGCATCTTGCTGGTCTCTGTGTATCTATCTACCATTTACTTATCATCATCAATCTTATTATCAAGAAATAGAATAGACATTTGTAAGGAGTGTTTTTTTTTGTCTCAGACATTACAATTACTTGCCTGGGCTAGGATCCTATGCACCTTGACTTCAAAGGAAGATAGGCAGCATACTACTGCTGTTTTGCCGCTGGCAAGAAAATCTCTTGAGCCAGCCCAGCCTTTCCATGGCTAAAACTAATGATGCTACTTTGTCCTCTTTAGCTTGCCTTCTTATGAATGTGTCAAGTTTCAGTCCTGTGGTGACTGATGTAGTACTAAGAAAGCACAAAATTGCTGAGTGGGCATCTCAAAGCACATGGTGAGAATCTATTTCTATTATTTCTCTTCTTCTGTGCCCATCATCTTTGCAGGAAAAAAAACCCTCTAGCTTCCTATTGGATTCCAGGTTTTTTTTAATAGTATCAAGGGCCCTTCATTATATATCACTTATCTATATCTGTTGAGGTTACTCTGGAGGCCATAATCCCACAAACACAGGATAATGAAATGCAATCTTCTTTGCTTATCTATACCTGTATGCTGCAGTGAGGTTAAGTTCTTAATGCAGAATTCTGTGAATATCAGTAATGCCGATTTAGCTTTCAAAATAGCGGAAGGAAATTCCCAAGAATTATACACAGCATTTTAGAATGATCTATATCTAAGATCCATCTAAAACCGTCCTTTGGATTTTACATATACTTGATAGGTGAAAAAAGGTTTCTTCTAGGACAGAACTCTTTTTAAAAAAACTCAATTTTTTTATTTATATATAAACTTCTTCTAGTATAGAACTCTTTGACAGTAGCTCTCCTCTAGAGTAAGTTTAGTGTAGCGGTTAGGTACAAGCCAAGTGAGAGGCTTTGGGCCAGTCACTCTCTTTTAGCCCTAGGAAGAAGACAATGACAAACCACTTCCAAAGTACTATCAAGGATACTACAGAGATTTATCCAGGCAGTTGCAGGGTGTGTGACTCAGAGATGTCCACTTTGACACATACACATACTTCTGTAGAGGTCAGTGGTTCAACAGATATCATAGTTTGAAACAGAGGTGGTATTCAGCTAGTTCTGACAGGTTCGGGAGAACTGGTAGTGATAATTTTGATTGGTTTAGAGAACCGGCAAATACCACCTCTTATTGGCTGACCGCAGCAAATACCACCTCTGATTGGCCAACTGCATAGCCACACCCACCAAACTATGCCCACAAAACCAGTAGTACAAAAAATTGAATCCTGCCACTCGTTGGAAGATTGATTTTGCTAGAAGATTGATTTTGAGAATCAGTGCTTACAAGGTATATGAAGAGAATATCCCCTCTTAAAAACATAGCATATAAAAATTATTTAGCAAGTTAATACTACTTGATGCAAGTGATTTTAGCATTCTTTGCTGGGAACCAAGTTGACACATCATTATCATTTACTATCTGAGATTCTTCGATATACTCTCTATCATGTTTACCAATCAAAGGGTTTGGTTTCGAAATAGACAAATCATGTTTATCCTTTGTCCAACATCATGTGTTGACAAATCCTGGTGCCAAATAAAATGCAAAATCAGATTATGAGCTCCCTACATTGCAAACTATATGCTTAGAAATCTATGCAATATTGCCAGGAGACTAGGCAGATTCAGTAGCACCAATTAGCACACAATGAGATGCTATTCTGTTTGGAATAATGAACATATGTGCTTTCAATTGAACGTATTTTCACTAGGCATTCCTATTTCCTATTTAACAGTTGAATGTATTAGATTCTTCTAGAATAAATATTAGAGCTATAATGACAGAATCTTGCAAGTTTGATTGGGCTACACTTCCTCTTCCTTCTTATAGTTCAGTGAATTAGGGAGGTATTTATCTAACCATTTCCAAATGTTATGTTGCTGGTCTGGGCTTAAAAATGTTTCAGCCCCTTTTGCCTTGGCAAAGCCTCCTGCATACCTCTGTCAGGGTCATCTGTCTTATTCTCCATTCACACCTATACTGGCGTCTTCTCCATTAAGATATTAATAGAGCTTATTGGACATTTTGAGCGGATATTGAAATATGACTGTTTATAGAGGATTATCCAAACTAATTTGCTGATGCAATTGAATTTTTCCTAACCAGGAGTCTCCCAGATATTTTTGGATAACAATTTCCAGAGTTCCTAGCCATATATTGTTTGTGTGTAAACCCAGGTTAAACTAGGGAGCAGAAACCCCTGTTCTGGACGAGATAATTAAATTTCCCCCCATGAAAAGAAGCAAATATTGCAATTTTCGGAGTACAGCTTCATTTTGCTTTTTTATTCTTTTATTTTGCAAACATTGGTTATGCCTAATGGGAAAAAAGAAGCAAGAATTCCTTTTACGAAGGAAGTAAGCCCTCAGGTTCTCATTTTTAATCAGACTATTCTTGCATTAGTCAGCCAGGGAACCAGATAAAAAGAGCCGGTTAACATGCTAAAGGTCAGAATTTCAGAAGTGCTGCTACAAATGTGTTACAACCAACTATGAATTCTGCTTTCTTTTTTAAAGGGTCTGGTCATGTCCAAGGAGATGCCAGGTACATTTTTCTTAATGTATAAGCACAAGTTACACATAACAACCTAACAACACAATACTGCCTCTTTAATGCTAATCTATTCCTTGCAATCTACTAGATACATGTAGAATCATTGGTGTGTATCAAGAGAGCAAAATCAGATTCTGAAAAAATCTGAAAGGATGCACTAGAGTGTACATAATAATGTATTTTAATCTGTCAGGCCTTAAAATTAATCATGAATTCCCACAGAGATTTTAATAATTTTGAGATGATGGGGGAGGGTGTATATGTATACGCGCGTATTCATCCAGTGATATTTTTGGATGAAGTTCTTAAAATGCAGCATGTAAAAAGGTGGGAAAGATAAAGAAATAAATATTTTTTTCCCATTACTTAGTTGCATAAAATACACTTATAAGCAGGTATATTTAATAGCCTTTGACCAGGGAAATGAGGTGGGGTATAAATCTAAATAAATAAATAAATAAATAAATAAATAGATAAATAAATAAATAAATAAATAAATTAAAATAAATAAATAAATGAATTGAGTGTATTATTCTACTCTTGACCTAACGGTCTAACAGAAAGATATCACAAAAACAAAACCAGCTAGGAAATAAGATTGACCTCAGTAAGAACCATAAGCAATGCTGTATATATTAAGAAAAACAATTCTTCTTTCACAAGTAAATGTAAAGAAGAATTGAACATCTGCAAACCATAGAATTACAAATGACATACGTTAGCCAGTGTCCATGGTAGGACCTTGAGTTGTTATAATAAAGATCAAATGTTGATATAAATGTGCAATACAATGTCTTGGGCAGGATATCACTGGTAGCAAAACATGGAATAGATGCAAGGGCACCATTCTCTCTTTTTTGAATTTGCATTTGAAACTTTCAAATGGCACTAAATAGCTCTCAGTCCGGACTTTCCAATGTAGCACATCCTGAAAATGTATTTCATCACGTTTAAAAACAACAACATCAGTATAATTACTGCTACACAGATCCCACCCCCACACAAATTTGATCAGCTATTTGGGCTTGGAGAGGGCAGTCATACATAATAACCCATAATGCATGGCATCTCTATTGCAAGAGAAAGTGAATAAAATGACAAACACAATTTACTGCCCAACATCAACCTACAGACTCTAGGTATAATTATGGGTGTAATTCATTGCTGTGTTCATTGGTTTGTTATTCTGATTCTCTCTAGGAGCTTCTGGCAATATATACACAATAAATATATGACAGATACTGTAGCTGATAATTAAAATTAGAAAGCATATTGTATGGCTTTGAAAACACTTTGTAGATAAGAGTTTGCACAGCTAGATTCGCTTTGCATGTCATGCCTATGGTATCTTTGCCACAGTTTTCTTTCTTTTCAGTCTCTTTATCTCTAATGCATAGCCCTTCTTTGAATGATGCCATTCTTTTATATGATCTAACTGCTAATGAATATTTAATTTTAGAACAAACACGGGATATATTAAAAGTTCTCAACTATTGTATTAATAATATTTGAGTTGAGATTTTGTTTTCTAGCCTCAGTGGTTGGTGATATTTCTGACAGGAGCACTGAGGTAGGGGTGGAAAAGAAGTGAAGTGTGTCTGATACAACAGTTTCTCTTCTGTATCACAGCTTTATTTTATTTTTTTATGAGGCTGTTGCAAATTGATGTCTTCTGATATTCAGTTCAATAAAACATTGTAGAAGTGGATTAGAAATTGATGGGATAAAGAAAAAAAGGAATGAAAGGATATACATGGTAAAAGCTACTTGTGATGCATTTCATCTATACATTAACCAAGATACCTAATGGGGAAGCTAGAGGGCAAAGGCTTAGTTTTTTCTTTTAAATGTGCATTCAGAGCCATGTAGCCTCTGCAAAACATCTATGAAGGTCCACCACAAATTTTAAATTATGGATTTGAAGTGAATAATGTCCAAATAGTAATTGGACATGACTTGATGATTTATTTTCTGCATTCTAAAAACCATTGTCTTAATGGAGAAAAAATGGCTTTCAGAGTCCCGCCCCTCCAAATAAAAGCATTTTCTTAAGGGGTTCCAGGTTCTAGAACACAATGAACCTACAATGTATGTCAGATGAATGCCTTTCACCAAATACTCTGTCTCAGACTGAAGCCTTTTTGACTGCCCACCGTTCAATTAAATCTCATTGACAACACATTTTTCCTTATGAGGTTTGAAGTCTGTGTAGCTAGCTGCCAGGTTATGAAAAAAGATATAGCTGAAAGCAAGAATAACAATATTAATGTTCTTTATTATCTCATAATGATTGCTAAGTTTCAACAATGGCATCAATAAAACTTTTTTAAAAAGTCAAATATTTTCTAACAATGAAACAGAAAACCCATCCACATTTTTCAGTTGGAAAGGAAAAAATATTAGAAAATTAAAAGAAAAATTTTGGCACAGTATTAAGCTAAATTAAGCTAATATTAAGCCACTATAAACATTCTTACAGGTGAAACCACCTGAATGCCCAGGCACATTCAACTTCAAAAACTGACTACTTCCATACAGTGCTACATATTTAACTCACACTGTGTAGTTGGAATTTGAAAAGATTGTACTTCAGGAATGGCAGTGAAACAATGAAGATATGATAGTACCATTTATAGACCCCAGAAAGAATATCTGGCATGTAATGGTTTTTGGATCAGGCACTAATCTTCTCCAATCTGTCACCCTCTGATTTGTTAGGATTGCCATTCTGGAAATTCCTAGAGAATAATTTTGGAGGGCTCTTAAGTAGTTACTGTAAAGTTTTTAAGGTCTGAGGATTGTGGTAGACTGTGGAATCTAAGCAAGAAAATGCTGAGTATCTACAATATCCTGCATGCATGTTACTGATGTGTGTGTGTGCACACGCATACATATATACACTGAAGGGGCTACAACATCTTCTTTTCTCTTGGAATCCCATACCTGCATTAGAACCAGAGCACAGAAACATAACTAAGCAGTAGTACAATAGATTAGACCTATGCTAAATTAGTCATGTTTCCATTATAAACAGGAGGGCAAGTTAATCATAAAGTTACATTTACTGATCCCAAACGATAAAAAGCTTTTAATAAGCCTGGATCCACCTCTGTCACAGTCGATTCTTTAAAACCGCTTAGTCTTAAAGATGTACTGAGTTTCTGCACTAGCCAATCACTTTACCCCCATCTTGAATACTTTGTCCAATTGGATTTTGAATTGGATACTTTGAGAAGGATTCAGAGCAAAGAGGAGTATTTGTGGTATAAACAAAACAAAATGTGATATACAGAGAAAGATTGTGGGAAATTAGTAAATTTAATCTTGGGAAGAATTCAAGTACCTGAAAAGAGTGTCACATAGAAAAAGGCTATGACCTGTTGTCAGTCATTTCAAATTACAAGGCATGGAACAATAAACATCTGATGCAGGAAAGCAGATTCTAACAAGTATTAGGGACAAATTAAAAATAGTCAGAGAACCAATAACATAGAAATGTAATAACTCCCTTTCACTGGTTAGTTCAAGCTAAGGCTGGACATGTAGTCCCCAGATTAGATCAGACATTGTAGAGAAAGAGAACATTCATTGCAATAGTTACTTCACTTGTATTTTATTTCATTTTGTGGGGAATAACCGAAGTATATCTGACACACTATGTGCTACAGTGCATATTGACATATAAAGTATGGGAAATATTGTGAATATGAGGACAACATTAACACTTTAATTAATCAGTGGAGGAAAAGCTGAGTCTCAAGTACCAGAGTGTGGTAGCTGCAGCATACTTTTGGTACATTCATAATGAAACGAAATATAATTGCTATGTAATTAGAGTTTAAGACCAAAACAATTTCTTAATCAGTAATTATGAAAATAATGTTAAATTATTTTAATTAATAAATGGTTTGCAATTAACACTGTTTTGAATTAATGTGGTATTTACAGCATTACTAAAACTTGGTTACTTCAATTAAAGACCAATTTAATCAATGCTGGGCTGTCAAAATACCCTCTCTGTTTAAATGCCCACGCACAGGGAAGTATCTCTGCCAATTATCCAAGAGTCTTGGTTGTTCATTACCAAAATCAAATATCCAACCATGACAGAATGAATGTTTCTTTGTCCTTCATTATTTCCATGTTTTATAATCTCTTTGTCTAGTAAAAAGAAAGAGAACAGAGATAAAAATAGCAATGTATGAAATACGGATGGAAATCTGATGCAAGGATTAGTTGTAGATTTTTTTAGTGACTAGTTAAATCTTTGTTATATTTGAATGTTTATATAAGTTGCTGAGTAAATAGACACGTTGCTTTATATCCTCAAATAGCAATGCCATATTTTTCTGGTGTGGTGGGTGGTGGTAGAAAGCTCTGAGAACATGAAACTAATGTGCAACAAGAGGGTGTCATTCAAAACCTGATGGCTGATATGCTTGGATGAAGATGTACTTCAGTTTAAGTCAGGTTCCTTGGGGATCTTGGAATTCTGAGGTAAAGGTCTTGAGATCTTCCTAGGCATCTGCTTCTCTCTGAGATTGGTTGGTTGCTATGGAGCTTAAAAAATTCAGTACAAAAAGAGGATGCTGCAATCCTCCACCAATGTAATATTAATGTGTAAGATTATCAAATATGTAGGTTGATTGGGAAGTTTAGCTAAGTATTTGCTAAGATTGTTCTTGCAGTTCTCTCTCTGCATGTAAGAGAGGGAGAGAGAGATTGTTTCCCCCCTTCTGTTTACAGTCTTCTATTTTATTTTGTTTGGTTTGGTTATTTTATATTGTTTAATTTTATTATTTTGGGACCTACTAACATTTATTTCCAAAGTTCCATTCCCAAACATTGTTTTCACCAGTTCTTCCTTGAAATTGGAGGAACTATGTCGTGAGAAGTTTTGATCTATGCATTTTGCATTACTAATGTTACAAATGAAATCTAGTTTTAAGGGGCAAAAAGGGCAACAAACCCAAACAAAGTAGATGGCACAGAGGCAAAAAAGAAGCTTTGGCTTATAAATATCTTGAGTAGGGGTAAGAGAAAAAGGTGATTGACATCTTAATGTGAAATTCCGCAGCTCTACAATTTCAAATCAGTTAACTGAAATACAACTATCCGAAATCTACAATTCAAGTCAAATCTACAATTTTCAAAACATAGGCTACATAAATAGATCTTTCTAGGAGAAAATAGCTACATTAATGAAAATAATACATATAGTACAGTATAATAGGGAATATTGTTTACCAAATTATTAATAGGGAAATAGTTATGTAAATACTGACAGTTTCTCATGTGTTCATTCCTGACTAGTTCAGAAGTGGGTAAGTATTAATCTAAGACAAGAAAAATGAATAATTGACAGAAATTGAAATTGATAAATTTGTCCATCCTTAGTCTGGAGCTATGAATCTCTGAAGCAATAAGATAACTCAAAGAAACTGACTTGCATATTTTGACTCTGAAGGTTTCTGCAAAGCTGATTGTTCTTTCAAATATCAAACAGGTTTTTGCTTAGAGGAAGCCAAGATCCTAGTATCTCAAGGCAAATAGTAGCAAATGAGATACAATCAAAATAATTTTTACTAATAAATAAATCCTGCTGAATTCAATGGGACATAACATATACAGGCTCTAAAAAGACAGCAATTTTAAACATTGTATGACAAAAGAAAAATAATGATAATTGAAAAACATGGGGGAAATATAAATGCCTAGAAAAAAAAATTGTCACATAAGCATGGATTTATATTTTATTTTTTTAAGTATCTTAAAAAACTGGGAAAGAGGGAAACAGGGAAAGAGAGAGGGAGAAAAGGTAGGAATTATGCAAATGGTGTAATTTTCACCCAGACACGTTTATATTTTTCTTAGCGATGCAAAAATCTAATGAAGGGAGGGAGGGAGGGAGGGAGGAAGGAAGTTTTTTGAGATGTAAATGGACTTTAAATCTATTACCAAGTCTGATCATTAGCTTCATAGACATCCAATTCAAGGCTTAAGAATAACAGACTTTTTAAAGAAATGTAACTGTTCAACAGTTGAGGAAGCCCAAGCTGCTTGAAAGCTAATGGCCAGAAATGCCACGCAGGCCTAACTTGGAATTTTGAACTGTTGAGGTGGTCAAGATAGTTCAGTATTGTCTTGCACAGAGAATTCAACTGCATCGATCTCATGGAGACACGGACATCTGTTTGTCTGTGTGGCAGCCAATCTCTTGTTGGCAAAGGCAAGGGAATATCCCAAAGCTTCACAGAAAGGCAAATAAAAGAAAACAAATGATTCTCAATTCAGCCCATCTTTACTCAGCTTCATCCCACAGTGTGTTAATTAGATGAGCAGATGTAGAACTTAGGAAGATTTCCAGATTAATTGTCAGGAAAGTGAAACCGTTAGCACAGGCCTCACTAAGCAGGGTTCTAGTCTCTTGTCATGTTGACATAAGCAGCACCACACCTGCCAACGGGGCATCTGCAGTCTTCTCCCACAATTGGCCAAGATCATCTCCTTGGCTCTGATATACAGTGAAGCCTCTTTATGAGAATCAATCTTTGGTTGTAGAAGCAACACAGAAACCCGGGGCACCTTTTTCTGAATAATACCACCTCACTCTGAGATGTTGATGAAAAGACTCAAGCTGTTCATTTTTTCTCTCCATCTCTTGGCACTGGCCTAGAGACATTTGTTTGAATTGATAATAAATTCCAGGAATCTAAAAAACTGACAATATCACTTTCACAAAATATTCAAGGCTAATAGAAAATGGGGAGCTTTGTATTGTTTAAATAAAGGCTGAATAAAATATTTTTTGGGGGGAAAGAAGCATATATAATAGAACTTAAAGACTAATTGCTAGTGAAGGCAATTGTTTCTCATTTATTCAGATATACTACATGTAAACAGGCTCATATATGTGTATGATGAGGAAAAGCAGACCAAGATAAATTGATAGTGATAAATTGAGTAGGGTTGGTGGATCAAAATAACCTATTATTGATTGCATGGGCACAGAATTTTGGATATAATATTCTACTAGAAGAATGGGAGAAATTATGGGAAAGAAACTGTTCAATGAAACTGTATCAACAGCCTACAGAGAAAATATGTATAAAATGTTTTATAGATGGCATTTTGACCCAGCGCGACTTGCAAAAATGTTTAAGAATAA
>JANHGC010005694.1:384281-396976 GCA_027560395.1 Boaedon fuliginosus | reverse complement strand
GCCCGAGCCCGCGGACCTGCCAGCCGGCACTGCCTGGCTGACGGAATCCGGAGCAGACCCTCCCTGTGGGATCTCATTGCAAAATCCTCCATTGCATCACTTAATTCCCATTGTGATAGTCTCCTGAAAAAAATAATTGTAAGGTTGTACTTAAAGTGATCCCAGAAGCTCTCTGGGACACAGCGTCACATTGTTGAACTCCCACAATTCATGTCATTGACTGTGGGGTGATCAATAAATGGCAGCCTCCACTCTTACTGGCAGCTATACAGAGGAAGGGGTTGTAGCACTGCCCAAAGACTCAAGGGTCGGTTGTATCACTGATAGTGGTGAGGTCTGGAGACAAAGGCACTAGCATCTAGCTCTCAGGGGTTACCACAAAGAAGAGGGAATCAAGCTATTCTCCAAAGCACCTGGACAGGACAAGAAGCAATGGGTGGAAACTAATCAAGGAGAGAAGCAACCTAGAAATAAGAAGAAATTTCCTGACAGTTAGAACAATTAATCAGTGGAAAAACTTGGCCCCAGAAATTGTGAATGCCCCAACACTGGAGGTTTTTAAGAAGAGATTGGACAACCATTTTGTCTAAAACAGTATAGGGTTTCCTGCCTGAGCAGTGGGTTGGACTAGAAGACCTCCATGATCCCTTCCAACTCTGTTAGTCTATTCTAGAGGCTCTGCTAGGTCTTTATGCCTTGACTTTAGTTTGAATATCCTGGACATTCATTCCTGGGAAACAACTAAAAATGAAGAATTGTGCAATTCTTCAATAAAAACTGCAATTAAAAAAAAACATATATTTTTTAAAAAGCCATTAACATGCTGTTTTCCCAAACATATTTTTATATTTCCTCTGAAAACAACATTGAATAATTGAGAGAAGTAGGCATTCTTAAGAAGAATGCTCTGCATATTTATCTGAGTACTCCAAGTCAGGCTGGCTTAAAAATGGGGTCCAAGCAAATTATGACTTAATCCAGAATTTATAAAGTATCTGGCATTATTAGAACAGAATCTGTCCTTTTATATTGATATTATGTGTGCCATTGAATCGTCCTAATGAAGACTGTAATTGCAAGTATTTTGGCAACTGTTACATTTCAGATACTATGTATATTAGTGAGTAAAGTGAATATCACTCCAAATCAAGTCTCCATTTCCTGCTGCAATTAAGGCTGCAAAACTGATGTAGATATATGTCTAGTTTTTCAGTCTTTTTCCTTTGTCCAGCTATATTTCCATCTTCTCCCTTCCTGCCCTGTTTGAGATTTTAACTTTTAATGTCTCCACACAGAATCTTGTCTGTGAAGCTTACAGAGAGCTATCCACTTAGGTAGAGAAGAGCCTTTCTTTATTAATATCTATAATATGATAACCAGAAAGTAACTTATACATTATTGACATGTGCTAGGTCATTAGCATATTATTTTATCATGGCCAGTAGTAAGTAGATCTTTGAGAATGCTGTGAAAACCAGGTTAACAAACAAAATGGATCCTAGAACAAATTTCATTCAAGGCACAAATGAGCAAACTTGAATTACCATATTTTGGATGTACGGTATTTTGTAAAGACTCTGATCCATGAGAAGGTGGAAGGAAAAAGAAAAAAGGGTGTGACCAGTAGCATTACAGATGGATAAAATTATTGCATTTATGGATACACCCTTAGGAAATCTGATGACCAACTTGGGAACAGATCATTCTGCAGATGATCTATCTACATAGTCAATAACAGTCAACACTGACTTGAAGATATGTAATCAATCAAATCAATAGCTCAATGTATCAATAGCTCAAAACCTCGAGGAATAAAGCTCAGTCTACAAGAGTTTTCAAACCAACTAGATTTTGGATCAGAAACATTTTATTTATTTTCATTGGAAGCTGAGGGCTAATCTCCAGATGCTTAACAATTTCCCCCTGTTGTTCCGTTAAAAGTTAAAATTAGGAAACAGTTTACTCTTCCAAAAGGTCTTCTCGCCCTGTCTTTTGGGAAGATATTCAAAAACAAATTAAAAGTAGAGTAGGGGATAAGAAACTGCTTGCTGTGCACAACTGTCTGAATTGGAGCATGAGGTAGAGTTGGTTAAAGCAAAAAAGTGAACTTGACACTAGACTCTTATTAATTAAAAACAAACTAGCTTGTCTACTAAGTTATTATCCTATATCTAAACACAGCTGACTTTACTTTTAAATAAAAGATAGCTTGCCAT
This sequence comes from Boaedon fuliginosus, assembly GCA_027560395.1. Taxonomy (NCBI): domain Eukaryota; kingdom Metazoa; phylum Chordata; class Lepidosauria; order Squamata; family Lamprophiidae; genus Boaedon; species Boaedon fuliginosus. The sequence continues at coordinate 394,760 of JANHGC010005694.1, read as the reverse complement.
CTTTTATCCAATATTTACTTTCATCTCATATTTTTGATGCAAGGATCAGGTTTCCATTAAATACAGTGGGATTTCCAATGTGTTCTCCACCTTCTGGATCTTATCCAGTCTCATTGTGAGAAATCTTCCAGCTGAAGCAATGAAGAAGACTTTTGCAGAATTCCAAAGATGATTTCCTTGAGACATATTAAGATATGATGCCTTAAAATGAAGCACAATTCTCATAAATTACATTTGCAGAGAAAGAAAGAGATCCCTTTTCTAATTTAAATCCAAGTTAAATAGTCTTTCATAATACATTTAGCATCATTGTAATTTCGTTATTCAGCATCTAATTAACAGAGTTATCAGCTATCCCTAGACGGTCAGTAAAATCATTTTTAGATGGTTTGATTTTTATTCTCTTGCCAGCATTTTCAGCTTTTTTAAAAAAAAAATATGTGCAGACATATTGAATATGGCTTTATTTATTGGTTCAAGGAAGCATATTTCAGACACACTCATACTTTGCAATCAATTATATTTTGACCATATTAGAGGTACAAATTCATTTCTAAAATGTGGATACAGGATATCTGAATGTGAAATTTAAATATGATGTAAAATAGAATGCTGCACTCTTCGCTGTTGGATAATCTTAGTAAAAACCAAGCTACTACTAATTTTTTTCTTGCTATAAATAGTATAGATATAGGATTCACTTCATACCTTCTTCCAATTCTGTGTCTCATCACAGAGAAAATATTTTTTATGATTTTATTATACTTCTTGTGTATACGATGATCAACAAACAGACAGACAGATTTGGCTACTGTGAAAAGATAAATACTGCTGCACATCATCACAGAAATGTAGCTTGAAATCTGGCTTCTATTCTGTAAGAATTACACTTTTTTTACTCAAATGTAAGTGCAAAAGATCCTATCTGTACTGATAGCTGCTGAGCAAGATATTCAATGAATATGATATCTTGCCCCAGCTGAGGCAAAATGTTTTTCATCCTTGGTAGTCCGGGCCTAACAGTTAAACTGTCAAAAGTGATCCTTCCCAACAAATAATTCTATTTTGGAAAATATAAACAGATCTTTTAAGGAACAGATCTTTTATTATTGCTGCCTTGGCTTTTCAACACAAAGAGCAAAATGACTTCAGCTGATTGTTACTGTTATTCTACACCCTATTCCATTTGCTGAGGCATGATTCAATAGAGAGCATAATTTTGTGGTTTTTTTCAACATGTAAAATAACCTGCGGTCATGTTTTTAAACTTGCATTTCTAGAATTGCTATAGCCATTTCTAAATCACATTAGTAAACAAATGTAATGGAAAAAATGCAGTCCTAAAAGATTGGAAATCAAATAGATATTAATAGAAATTCCAGCAGTGGAATATTTGGTGGTAATGGCTACGAGCCTGCGGACCCAAGCGTGTGGAGAATTGTTCTCAAAAGTAACATTTGGCTTACAAAATCAAATTGTTCCTTTGCTCCTTATTTTGCAAAGTATTATAATGCTAAATTTTCAAAGAGGAAAAGAATGTTTTCACAAAACAATGGCAATTACGCTCTTAATTAGACAGGCAACTGCTGTGGTTCTGAAATTTCTAACAGGTGGAACTTAATAGGAAGACGTAGGTGCATCTAAATCAAAAGGCATAAACAATTGGATGGATCAGGAGATAAATGTACTCATTATAGTATGCAATTGCAGATGCACTATAATTAGGTGCTTAATTGTATGCCCAGGCCAAAGGAATACAATTAATATGCATATGCAATTAATTGTAACTTATTGGTAAGTCTTCCTGGTACAATACATTCATTTCCATTAACAGTGTAGGAAAATTTGAATTTGGTATATGAGTTTTAATGTTTGATAAATATATCTGATTTGCATAAGAGCTCTAAAAATCAATTATGCGTGGCTGTCCACAGCTCATCTTTACATGGTCAAATTGTTTTATTGAATTCAAAGCCCATTCAATACTAGAAATACAATTAGTTGGGCTGATGACTCATAATGTAACAGGTCTACAGATACAAGTTGGGGAAAAGTTGATATAAAGTAAAATGGGAGAATATTCAGCTTTTTTTTCTTATCTGAAGATGGATACTTAGCATTGGATCATTGAGACCAAACATCTCCTGAACAATGAAAAACCACATCGTATGCTGAGTTTTATGTAAATCAGGTTCTCCTCTTCTATTTCTTCTTCTATCTTTCTACAATTTGCTTCCATACAGAGTAGAAAACTATGCCTTAGTCAATGGGTTGCCCAAAATGGTGCAATTCTGCCTATTGCACCATTTTGCAAATGAAGAGAACGGTTGACATGGATCATTACACACATGTGATTGTAACGATAGCTTTCGTGCTTGGCTGCAATACAAAAATATGAAGGCTAGAATGGGGGTGGAAGGAGCATCACATAAAGACTTTTAGTGTCAAAGGTATAAATTTCTACTTGAAATGGATAGAATTTATAAAATTCACAGTGCAGAAATAGCTGAATCTGTTCTCTGAATTCATTTAAAGCAGCTCTTGAAGTTCTATAATATTTCAATTAAATGGACTAGTGCAGACTGAGTAAATGTCATTTCTGTTAGAATTTTTTAAAACAAAATCTAAAGTTCTTCCACATAATATGAGACAACAGGGTGAATTTTAATAATATACCAAATAATTTTGGTATATTATTGTTTATAAAAAAGAGAAACCACAAAATAAAATTTGATGCAAGCTAGAGCAACTACATTCAATTCATTCAATGCTCCATAAGATATATTGGATGCTGTCATATATGGCTTTGATATAGATATAGAAGATAAAGGTTTCATACAGGTGTGAGTAGCACAAAAAGGCTCTTCCTGGATACACAAAATAGGCTTATTTTATCCATGTTCGATTCTTTTAAAAAGAGAAGGAATCCAATAAAAATCCTGCTCAACTGAGGAGGGACAGAAATATGCCAATACTTTGAAAAATACTGGCTGGGTTGTATTTTTATAGTATCCAATTAGCTCTTTAATGTGTCTTTTTGCCAGTCTACTCCTTAGCTCTTTTCAAATTGCTATATTTGCCTTCTGGTGCACCCAGAATTTTTCTGCTTTCCATTTCTTTATGAAAATGGGGCTTGAGCCAAACGATATGTCGAGGGGGATAAAATCCCCCTTTCCATTAGCTGTTGACAGGCTAAACTTTTGTTCAATTATTCTGGTTTCTCTTTTTCCTTCTTCTGTGTAAATATACACAAATCCAATGCCCATCTTTATTTTTTTGCATAGCTTTCCAATTCCTCTTTTCATTTTTTGAGAATAGTCTAAGGTAAACCCAGACTGATGCTTGACTATCCACACAGTAAGAAGATATAGCAGATTGGTCCTGTCCCCTAAATACATCTCTGCTCCATAAATGTTTAACACAGCTGCTGTAAACCTGCATGATAATTTGTTAAGCTATAGGCAAAATATATTGATTGATATTTGCAAGATACAAAGTATTTCATAAAATTTCCAAAATACAGCACCACAAATAAGTGGGCAATAAATATTTTAGGCTGCCATGTTGTCAACATTCAACTCTATACTAAAACAATTTCTATTTTTTACCTTAACTGCAGTGTGATTATTCATATTGCAATAATAAAACTGAGAAGAGTGAAGTTATCTGATTAAGGCTTCAAATGTACTAAAAATATTATACACTCATTTCTAAATATTTTAGATAAAACTTTTCTCTCCCGCAGCTAAGACCACAATTTTGTCTCAGATTGTCTATTTGTTTGTTTATTTGGCATATTTATAGCCACCCAAGTCAGAACAACACTGGGCCAGGAAAGAAACTCTGACTAAGATTAAGTAAAACCAATAATCTTATTAAAGATTAAATAAATGAAAATTGTTGTGTTTAGCAGAGTTGTTTGATATAGTGTTTCCAGTTATTGTCCAATTTGTTTTAAATGTTAGACTTTGCTTATAGAATATGGAGTATGGGTGATATGGAGGCTGGTGGTTGGTCTGGCAGTCTTCGACAGGAAAGTAGGGGCTTACCGACTTTTGCATTCAAGTTTTATTTTTCTAAGCCATCCAGAATCATTGAGTTGGGCAGCCGTGTAAATTTTCCTAACAGATAAAATAACATAAGAAGAGATCTACTCTGAATGGGTCTTTCTCACTGTTAAATACTAAAGACACAAACGTCTTTCTCACTATTTAATACTCTGTGACCCAAATTAGATACTTTTATCACCCTTTGTATTATGTGATAGGAAGCAGATGGATAGAATTCCTTATTCTCCCCTTCATGGATTAATTAAAAATTTTATTATTAAAGATGAAACAGGGTCTTGCCATTCGTAGCTTCAAAAAATCCAGCCTCTGAAAGCATGGCTCACAGTTAGATTGCTCTCCTGACTTCTTCAAAAACCCCTAGTTACAGTTTCCCAAAACAGGAAAAAAAAACGTGAAACAATTTTATATGGATTTTAGTCTTCCTGGTTTAGAAATGAATGAAGGGAAGCATCGGTAGGCAGAGTCTTTTTCAAGCCATTTCCTTATTCAGCTGAGATCTAATCCATCCAAAATAACCTAAGACTATCTGGAACAGAATTGTAACTTTCAATTTTTTTTAAAAAAATGGCTTTCCTCAGGATTAATTATTTCATTTGAAATCTTAAATCTATTCGCAAACTAATGCTGATTGCCAATAACTGTCTGAAGAACAGTAGCAAAGGGGCATTATGGCAGGAGGTTCAGCTTCAGCCCACACATTTTCATTTGCTAGAATGTCAAAGAGTTCCCCTTTCCATATAACATTCCTGTAAGGAGGGTACATGGAATACTCTTCCACTCGCACTTTTCACACTGTGCTTTTGTAGTCAGATAAGAAAGGAAAAAGACTTACCAAGTCAATTGAAGGAGGTAGCTGTTATGAAAATGACATATTGCAGAAAAGTGAGTCTAGCTAAGCCACCTTTTTAAAAAATCCATATGAATAGCATGCTTCAACAAGAGAAAACTTTAAATTAGATAGACCTGCATATAAGTTTATTATTTATTTATTTATTTATTTATTTATTTATTTATTTATTTATTTTTATTGATACCCTGCCTTTCTTCCCCCACAGAGGGAAGGCAAGGCGGCTAACAACAATTAAAACAATAAAAGATACAATATTCCAATAAAATTATTAAAAGACAATAAAACTGTGTTAATATAATAATGTTAAAAAAACCCACAAACGTACCATAACAATCATACTTAACTTTCATACAGCTGGGTTCAGCTAGGTTTATGAATGAAAGTGAAGGATTCCCTGCCTTCCAAATGAGTTTTGTGGTGCCTGAAGTCTGTTAGAAGACGTGTTTTAGAGCTAAAAGGGTTATGATGAATTAAACATATTTCATCGTTTTCTGTCTTCTGTTCATTTGGTAGCAGAGATAAGAGATTGGATATAAAACAGCATGCAGCAGAGTTAGGAGACCTTAACATCCAGCATTTTGCAAATAGTTTCCATGGTCGATCATTCATTCATTCATTCATTCATTCATTCATTCATTCATTCATTCATTCATTCATTCATTCATTCAATTTGTATGGCCACCCTTCTCAAACAAGTGCTTTTTTTGCCCCTTGTCCTATTGATTCTAACAACTTCTTTTAAAGTTCCATTTTCTGTAGGGAGATACTACTAAACAGCCTGCCGAATCCTGAAACAGGTCTACATTTTATTACAACTTTGCTCCCTAAAACACTATAAGTAGAGATAACTTGTTAAAATTGTTGATTATGAATAGAAACTAGAAGTTGGAACTGTCTAACCCAGAATTACAACTAGCCTTTCCTTCCTCACCCATTTCCCCCCTTTTTTACATGTCCTTTATACAGAAACAAGTACCGTGTATCACTTTCTGCAGGTATATTGCCTATATTTTATATCCTGATCAGTATCTAAAATACTACTTCAAAAGAGTCAGCTTTTGATTCAAGCAGTTAATCTATGTGTCCAAATCTTTCTAATGTGGTTTGAGAGTTGGGATTCGGCTGAACAGAGAAATCAGAATAATATTCTACAATTGTTTGGACCCGATTTTAATATAGAAATGGGAGCAAATTTTATTTTTAATGCTAACTAGCCTAATTTTGACTGATAAGCAAATTAGAATACAGCCATTGTTTCATTTCGGCATTATCCTACATTTTATTGAAAAGATTTCTGCTTGTTTTAAACAAATGCAGAATTTGTACATTAGGAGAAATTGGATTTTTAGGGAATGTAACATGAAAACAACATTTATTAAGGAAATTGCTTACTTAGAAAAGGTATGCCAGATAAAATTACATACCAGAATACATCTATTTTACATTGTTCTTATACTGAAAGCAAAAAAATGTTAGTAGCTCCCATAATAGACATGAGCAAGGATGAAAAAAGCTAACAAAGTGTGCAAAATAAATAATGGAATATAATTTAACTATATTACTTCAGATATTTATTTTTATTACACTGAAGCAGCAACATTTCCCTCTTTGTAATGATCAGTTTGCACAAGCTGTATTATCTAACAATATGCATTCTAAAGAGTGACAAATTTTATACTGAATTAAGTAAACAATTTTTCACTACTGAAGAACAAAGGTGAGTTATTTATTACAAGTCACATAATTGTTGCAAAACAATGGTTTGGAGAATGAGAGCAAATGGATCTTATTCATTATAGATTTCAGAACAATTAGACAATATTTGGTTCATTAAACTATGATTTATTAAGAAAAATGGCTTAATAAAGTATTGACAAGAGTCTAAACAATCATATTAGTAACTTACCTATGTTGCTTCAAAATAAAAGTCATCTTCTCTTTAAGACTATCTTCAGAAAGTAGGTCATTACCCCTCTCTATACTCCCATTTTTAAATAAAGCATAACTGTGCATAATTTGTATTTCAGTTACATTTTCACATGAAAATGAAAACTGTGCAAATATCACTAGTGAATATTACAGCATTTTCCATACTAGAATCCCTCAAAGGCATTAATATGGGGAGTCTTCTCAGACTAACAGTTTGCACCTGGGTGAAACTATTCAATGGTATTGAGGGGTGTTGGAGTTCACCCTCTTATGACATACAGACTCTAAACTAATTCCCTGCTTAACTCCTTTCCCTGGCTCTGGCACTCTCTCCAACACAATGACAGTGTTGTTTGGGTGGTCAGAGCTGTCATTTTGACTTTTTGTCATGCCCTCACTTTTCTCCTTGACTTTCTGATGAAGTGCAAGGATTGCTTATACAATAAAACATATTATTATAAGTATGTATAACTCAATTTAAAATCATATAGGTATGCAGATTGCTGGATATGGGAAAAGTAGGAAGAATTTAAAAGTTTCCATCATTATTATTGTTGTCATTCATATGTATAAGGTCTGCTGGTATCAGTACTTGTATAAACCACCTTTGATATTTGATTTTAGAGAAGTAGAAGATCACAAAGTCTTTCAGGTAACTTTTTTAAAAATAAAAAGTTAAATTATCCTATAAAAGTCATTCTTGAAGATTATGGAGAAGTGTAAGTTAATTTTCTGCTGGCTCATAAAATCCTTCCAATGAGCTCTATTGTAGATTCTCTCAGAATCCAGAGAGTTCATAATATTATTATTTTTCGCCAACTCCACATTCATTTTTTTAAAAAAATTGGAGAGCTACGTGGATTCCTCTGCAATTGTAGTGACTAAGTCATTTAGCTAGAAACCAGGAGACTGTGAGTTCTAGTCTCCCCATCCCCGCCTTAAGCACAAAGGCAATTGGGTCACCTTAAGCCAATTACTCTTTCTCATCACTGGAAAGCAGGAAATGGCATTTCACCTTTGAAAAACCTTACCCAGAAAATTGCAGGGATTCCAGGCATTCACCAGGAGTCAGTGCTAACTTGAAGGCATCAAAATTAATTAAAAATAATTAATTAATTAATTTCTATTGCATGATTATTCACAGCAGGGTGGTTTTGTGGGCAACCACAGAAAATTAATATTACTCTCCTCCCAACAGTCATGCATTTCTCTTCTTTCCTGTTTTGAAATAAAGGATAGGTACTGCAAATTATGTCACCTGGCTTTAACTCCATTCTTCCTGGTAGGATCTGTACTATTAGTAAATATCCTTAAGACAGGGATGGACCAAACCTATTTTCAGTGTCCCAAAGCCCTCATTAAAGAAGTTTGAGAAACAAGTAGAATCTCTAAGGAGAAATCAACCTGGGAAGCTGGATGGAAAGGCGGTTTTGTGCTCTGCAAGTAATTGGACATTATAATACTGGGATAAAAGAGTACCATATCTGGTAGTTCTCATTAAGAGATAGGAAACCCAGCTGCAACCATAAATCTAAAGAATTTTGTGCAGCCATCTCTATGGTCAAAAAAGGAAGTCATATAGGCCACAGGATATAATACGATTTTAGAAAATACTTTTATTTCCAAGACTTGTTTCAAAGCCAACAGGTAATTCTAAACAGCTAGATAACATATTCATAAAACACCTCTTCCTCCTTTAGTGCCCTCTAGCACTTAGAGTTAGGTTTCTCCAGGATGAAGTGCATTACAGTACTGGCAACGGATGCGTCTGAGAGTGTACAGGTGATTAATGACACTCCTTATGGGCCTGTTACCAACAGTGAGTTCAATTCATCTCACTTCATGGGAGCGCTACATATGCTGCCTTGTCTTCGGTGAGGAGATGGTCTCTAGCAATTACAGTAGGTAAATTCTGTCTTCCAGGACGTAAGTGGTAATTCTTTCATTAGCCTTCTCTTAAGAACTGAGTTGTGAAATGGCCCCAGCTGCGTGCTCTGGGAAATAAAACGCTTCAATTTGATTTCTCTCAAGTAAGTGGCTCTGCACGGCAGGGAAGGGAATAAGAAATGTGACTTCTCTTCCGGTGGGGATGGGAGGAATATGAAGAATAATTAGGGCCAATTGCAGAATGGAAATAGAAGGAAGGGAAGCCACAGCCTGCCTCATATTCGTAAGGAGGAACCCCAGCAAGGTTTTGGGTTTTGCTTTATTTTCTAATAAACACTTTAAATTGAATGAAAAGCATAAAGGCCTGGTCTATGCCTCTCTGAAAGAGCCTTTTAATTTTGCAGATACATACAGGACAAAGTCACTTATCACTTCTGCCATCAGGGGCAAGGTGCATTATCTAATAAGTTTTGATTTGATTTATAGGTGCTTTAAAGCTCACATCTGGGATCTAGAAGGTCACATCTGTAGTAGTATAACTCCCCTCTACCATTCATTTTTAGCACTGTAGTAATACAAGCCACATCTAACATATATTTGACTGATGTTTTATATTTCTCTGTTGCCATTTTTAACCCCTATTTTTTTATATATATTGCATGGACCTGATGCCCTGCATAGAGATCTATAGTGCAATCCCTGTAATGTATTCTTGATTCTTCTCTATGTGATACATAACTGTCAGGACCTAACATTGTCCTGCTGGTAAGACTGGTCAGTAGTCAGGGTCAGCTTACTTTGCTTACTTTGCTTCATGGCCAGTCTATCAGAGACTAACAGTCTTCACTTTGTAAATAAAACTCCGACCTGCCAAATGGAAAAGAGATAAGTTGATGTAGCAAAGAAAGTTGGAGAGAGAGGAGAAAAATCTGAGATCAACTCATCAGCACTTCCATTAACTGAAAGGTGAAAAAGTTAGAGAGATGATGCCACAGTGATAAACGTAACAGGGAGATTTGGCAGTGTTAATCCACCTTCCAGAAATGATGATTTCTAAGATAGAGTAGAAGTCAAGTGGATCTTGAGGCAATTTTTTTGTTTGAGGGAATAATAAAAGCAAAGTCAGATCTGTGGCTCAGATTCTAAGAAAAGTAACACTGCAGAACACTCAGCTCAATTGTTTGCAGACTATTATCTTCCTAACGCAGAGTTTAGAGTTAATAGAAAACTTAATTCTTAGACCTCCACTGCTCTCTGAGCCTTTAATCGGGTGCCTTCTTGATATTTCAGCCTGGTTTTTGTCAACATTTGAACTCATGGAGTCAAAGAGTTTCAAAAAAAGGAGCGTCATATACAGCATATCACAAGAGGGCAAGAGAGAGAATATTGACATATATAATGTGTTGCTAACAATATGGAACTTCACCCATTACTGTTGACTATTGGCCATGCCAAATGGGAATTTTGGGAATTATGAGTCCAAATGTTTGGAGGACAGCTATTGGTTGCCTTCTCCAATCCCCACCTACCATTCATTTATTACATTTTTATGCTGTCCAATTCCCGAAGGACTCTGAGCGGCTTACAACATAGATAGCAATAGCACTCAGATGTTATGTACAGCTTATCAGAGCTTAACAAGACTCCCCAAGCAGTTACAGAGTCAATTTATTGCCCCCAACAATCTGGGTCCTCATTTCACCGACCTTAGAAAGGATGGAAGGCTGAGTCAACCTTGAGCCT
>JANHGC010005694.1:331900-343162 GCA_027560395.1 Boaedon fuliginosus | reverse complement strand
GATAGATAGATAGATAGATATATAGATAGATAGATAGATAGATAGATAGATAGATGATATATATATATCACACACAAAAGGAACTTTAAGGTTACAACCTGAATACAGTACACAAATTCTCAGTCGGCCCAGTCAAACTCAGTATGGCTCAGAGGCACTGCCAAAGTTGCCCTGTTCAGTCCCTCAGTGGATAGAACTTCTTCTTCCTTTGGAGCTGACCTACCAGCACGGAATAAAGAATATTTTGGTTCTGAATTAGGCAATCCTTTTCAGTATTTATCTCGTTGGGAAGCAAACATTTAACCGTCCAGTCCAGCTATAGTAAATTACTGTACAGGTAGGCCTTGACTTACGACGGTTCATTTACTGACCGGTTCAAAGTTGCAGCGGCACTGAAAAAAAGGGATGTATGACCGTTTCTCAGACTTACGACCATTACAGCATCCCCAGGGTCACGTGATCCAAATCCGGATGCTTGGCAACTGACTCAGACTTGTGACCGGATCACGGGATCCTCCTTTGCAAACTTCTCACAAGTAAAGTCAGTGGGGAAGTCAGATTCACTTAAGAACCATTGTCCTTAGCTTAAAAACCACAGCGATTCACTTAACAATTGTGGCAAGGAAGGCCATAAGATGGGGCAAAATTCACTGGACAGATGTCTCACTTAACAACATAAATTTTGGGCTCAGTTGCGGTCGTAAGTCGAGGACTACCTGTATTATCTAAAGCAGCATGGCTGAAATTCGGTTAGAGAGAACTTCACACGGGTGCATGCAGATGCTATCTCAGGAATATACCTTTCCTAAATACAGTAGTTTGAAACAGAAAAACTGTATGTTTCCCTTAAATGCGCAAATGTCCTTCAAATGTGTAGGCTTGGTGCAAAAGTTGTGGGTTTTAAGATGTGAGATCTGTTAGTTGACTGAGTTGAACTTTTATCGTGCACTTTGTCTGATATGCATTCGGGTGTAAAGCAATATATACACACAGTTCATAGGATACTTTTTTTTTAACCAAATGAATGGTCTTCTTGTGGGTTTTTTTTTTTTTTTTACAAGGTGTTGGACGTAGTAGATAAGAGTTTCGCTGTCTGCAATTTTGCCTTACGGAGCATTTAACCTGCATGTTATTTTGGCACACTTCATTAGCTCTTCCTGGAGAGAAAGTTAATTGCACTTCGAAAGGCCTTGCCAGGAAATTATATATTTATTTGCGGCCCAAAATGGTTTCCTTAAAAAGGTATCCTTAAATTATAAATAAAACACGGAGTCTTGTTTAATAATAGCTCCGGTCGATCTTGTTCCAGATGCCATCTGTATTCATCTGATATTACTTGCTGAGTCACCTGCTTGAGATGACTTCAAAATGGCTCAAGTAAAAGACTTGAATAAGGTTAGAGCTTGTGAGCGACCTGAAGATTGTCTGAAGTTGTTTGAAGTGTGAATCATGGCCTCCATTCATCCTTCAAGCAACTTCAGATAGCCTTCAGACAACCCTACCTGGTTAGTTGAGAATCTTCAGCCACATGTTGGGAGTGACCTCAGCTACGGAAAGTTCTTGCACCCAAAAATGATGTCAGATTCATCCTGGTTTACATATCCACCTTGAACTGGAAATGCAAGAGACCTCCAGAACTTTATAGCAGACCTCTGTAGGGAAGGCTAATAAATTTATTTATTTATTCGATTTATATCCTGCCTCTCTTCACCCAAAAGGGGAACTCTTATGTCCAGGATGTGAAGGGTCTGTAGATATTTTCATAGCTCTCTTTTTGACTTGTGCAGTATACAGGTCCTCAATGGAAGGCAGGTTGGTAGCAATTGTTTCTTCTGCAGTTCTAATTATCCATTGAAGTCTGTGTTTGTCTTGTTTGAATGCATAGCTAAACCAAACAGTTAAAGAGGTGCAGATGACAGAATCAATAATACCTCTGTAGAAGTGAATCAGTAACAAAAAGAATAGTATTTTCATAATACTCAAAACAAATCTTGTCTACTTTGGTATGACGTGGAAAATATATCTCAAGCAACAACAGATGACATCACAATTTCATGCTCTTTCTAGCAGTAATATCTCATTTAGAAATGTTTAAATCTATGAAAGTGGGATTTCAAGTCAATAAACCAATATATTCCTTCCTTCGACCATTTTTTAAAATGAAGTATGCATTTATATGCCATCCTTTATTTCAAAATTATAGGGTTGATTGCAATACTTAATTTAATTTTTAAAACTGGGGAGAGTAAAGATTTGAAAGCCAAGAAGCTATTTGCTAGATGAACAAAGATATTTCTATAGGTCCATGTAGATTTGAACTTCAGGAAACATAAGTGATACATCACAATTATTCTTTCCTATGCCTTATTTATATTGACTTCATGCAAAATAGATGTAAGTGATAAAGTTAGTGAATCTGTTGCCTATAACTGGTTTCTTTCTCCATTGGTGCTTATTGCTTCTTAATGTATATTTGACAAATGGCACTTTGGTTTCTATTTTCTTTCCCCTAATGTAGTCCTTTGAGAAACTTTATGAAGGGCTCAGTTAAAGTCAAGTCTTTCCTGAAAAGGATGTCTAGAGTGGTCCTTTTTCCTCCACAATGCCATTTCCAGAGTGAAAACATTCTACCTGTCTTAGTTATAAACCTACCCACCACCTCAACAGCAAAGTAAATAGTACATTCATACCTTTGCAAGTATGGAGTATATGCTAAAACTACTTACAAAATATAAAGTGTGCAACTAGCCCACAATCAAGCCCTTGATATTTTACAAAATAAAAAAATAAAAAGGAAAGGAAGGAATTGTCTATTCCTTAATGTCATGGTGTTGGGAAGAAAATGAATTTTTCTGGCCTTCTCCCACTTAATCTTATTTGTGTGTTATATATTAGCAGAGAAGAGAGTCTTATATAAGCGAGTATGCCATTTAGGCCGCTATCTTATACTCATTTCCTAGGAAGAAGCTATCCAAAATCAAATGAGGCTTATTTTGAGCAGATATTATTATAATAGGATTACATAAACAGAGTGATTTCTGCAGCCAGCGTCTTTCCATATAGAACTGGGCACAGAACGTGAGGTGGAAGCATGATAATGCATGACTCAAGACAGGGTAGAAATCTTCAGGAAAACATCTTCCCGAAGACACCTGCATCGAATTCCTGAAGACTTGACTCTTCATTAACATTTCCAGTATAATTTGGCAGGGAGAGAAGGCTGAACACCATGATTTGCAGCTGCAGAGCCTTTGTAAGTACCTGTTAAAAGCAGAGAGGCATTCCAGGGAGTTCCAAATATTCAAGAACTGCTTAAGGAGAAGTCGACTTTGGGGAAATTGCTGCTTCCTGTCAAGATGCCTCAAGCCAGGCAACAGCAATCAAGGTAAACGGCATGTTGTTGATCAACTGCAGTTCTTGCCCAGAATAATTCTAGCTGTTCTCGGAAGAAAGAGTTTAAAAAGATTATTAAACCTGATGTAGCAAAGCAGTTCACATATACGTTTGATTTGAATTAGTCCTCTAGGAAATGCCAAATGATAAATGGAACTTAGTTCTAAAAGCGTCATCTCAACCAGTGAAGGAAATAATTTATCATGGGATGTTCTATTGTTGCAGAAAATTATGATTAAACTCTATTGATTTTGAAGAGTCTTATGGGGTGAGGCTGTTACTTCAAAGAGCTTCCTGGGACTTATTAGAATGCTGGTGTTAGACTTTGAATCCAAGCACTTTCCTAGTCCATAGAGATCTTGTTTGACCCTTTCGGGGTTTCATTCCTCCAAATCTCCAAGGAGTTACATACTTTGACAGCTTCTTGGTATCAGTGGATGCCTGAATTCATAAATGAGAGCGCAGGCATTAATTCAAGGAAGCTGTATTTGGAGAAGCGTGCTTCAGACAATTTGCTAGCTGTATTGGTTAACAGTTCCCGGTGGCATTTCTTTGCTGTGCAGCTTAATTGGGAGGCAAAGTCTGAAAAAAAATGGATCCATCTCCATTATGGCTAATATGTCAAGTCCTAACAAGTGTGGCTGAACTTATGATTTGCAAAGCATGTAGGAGAGTGGGCTCCAGGGGCCCTGATAAACACTGGCATAAACCATTGCATTTTATTTATTCTCATCTAGAAAATATTTTTAAAAATCTTGTATATCTTGTGCTTGTTTTAGCAATGTAGTTATTATGCACAGTCTTTCATATATTGATTTATTTTATTGATATATCCATGGCTCCAGGAATTATTAAGATTAGATACCTGAAAAAATATGTATATCATGGTTGAATTGGAAAATGTGATTGTAACCCAAAACAACTGTTTAAAAAAAGTTTAAATAAAAAAAGATTAGATACCGATAGCTTCCACCCAATTAGGCTTTCATAAGGCACTTAAAAATCTAGGAGCCTCCAGGCCTTTGGACCAGGATGCTATCAGGATCTGCTTGTTGATTATCGTAAGGGGGAAAAAAAGAAGAATGTCACACATTCTTTGGTACAGGTACTGATCTAAAATACATTAACCTTTAAAATCAACAATAATACACTGTATTTCTATACTCATAAACAGTTCTTATTTGTCAAACCCAAAATTAAATCTTCAAAAGAAGTGTTTTCTAAGGTGAAACAAATTAGGCAAAGTCGCTTCTTTAATCAGAGGAATGAGTTTTGCCACCTCAGCCAATTCCATTAACTTCACCATCCATTCTTCTGTTATAAGAATATGTAAGTCTTTCCATTGCTGTGCATACAAGACTTTTCACTGCTGTTATTATATACAGAAACAAAGATCCATATTTCCTTTCAACCTTTTATCCATCAAACCTAGGAAAAGTTCTGGTTTCAGTTGGGTATACAGATGCCAAGAAAGTTAAATAGTGAGTGGGTCTTCCTCCTTTGCCTGTCCAGGTATCTGGTAATTTTCCTGCTTCTGAGTTAATGAAACTATTTAATGTTTCTACAAAGACTTTGATTTACATCATTATGGAGTTTTATGGATATAAAAGAAATAGGGTTTACTGCAACAAATGATAAAAAAATTGGGAGAGAACTGAGGGTGTGTAAGAAGGAAAAGCATCCCAGGAACCTCTTTTAAAATTATTTCTGAGCAAATATAAATATAGCTGTACTATATTTGTTTGTTCTGTATGTACCTTGACTGAACAAAAAGCAATCTAATAGTGATCATTTTTATAGAAGCAGATAAAAGTCATTGGAGCCTGCCACAGCTTTATTGTCCTCCCCTTCCACATACACACCAACAAACTAAAACCTATTAGTCACAACTCCATCAGAAGGCCTAGTGATTTATTGATAATGTATATTTTAGTGTTCTGTGTTGCCTTGGAAAGGTTTGTATCCTGAAAAAAAGGTTACAAATGGCTATAATGAAGAAATGGGAATATTTTTTATTCCATTGTAAAAAGGAGAAAAACAAAGTCCCACAGAAATAAACAGAGAATGCTTCAGAGTATACAACAGAGGCTTATTCTATTAAGTATGTTAATTATGGAATCCCTTGTATTAAAAATACTCCTTATGAAAGAATAGCAAATAAGTCAAATATATGTGAAGTATTTATGTAACAGTACAAAAGAAAAAAGATAGATATAAGAAACGCTAAATATTGAACCCCTCAATTGGGTATTTTTTTGACTGCCCATGAGAGTTTCATACAGGCTGCTTTTAGAATTAGATCTGTTATTGCAAGAAGCTCCACATCTGGAAATAACTTCTTACAAACTATTTCTTTCCAAATACTAAAGGGGAAGATATACCACAAACATCTATGAAACAAAAATTGTCCCAATTAAAATAGGCTCTGTTGTTTGGAAATTAAATCAATACTGACCCCCCACAAGATGTCTCTGTAGATTTGAAATCTGGGAGAAATGCTTGTTATCCACCTGATTATGAATGATACCAACTAAGAGAGAAAAAAATCAATACAGTAACCAACATAGGAAAGAGTAATAAAAGGATGAAGAGAACAAACCCAGACACAATAGAGTCTGTATTTTACTTGCTTTACTTCCTGATATAGTCTGCTAATATATTTACAGAAAATCTGGGTACCAAGATAGCAAAACAGCGAATGAAGATGGGCACATAAACTTTGAGATTATGCAAATTCACGTGATAAAGTACAAAGCTTGATGGTATCACCTTCAACTGCCTTGGGGGTACAAATCATCGAATTTATAAACACAGTCTGGATTAGATTATACCAAGTATGTCCCTTTTCTTCCCTTCCTACACTCTTTCACAGATTGGGCACAAAGAAATTATAAAAACAAATATTCTGAGAACCAGATTTTACAACTGATAATTTTGATTTGAACCCAAAGGGCCAGGGTGAATAATGGAAATTATATTGCAACTGTTTGCACTGACCCCTTTCCTTTATCCCTTGGAATAAACCATGATTTATTAACAGTGCTGTGTCAAGGGCATTTTAAGTTGAAAATTCTTGACAATTGTTATCAGGAGGCAAACTATTCAGGGCAGATAAAAAAAGAAGTCAATCTATGAAGTGAGGTGTCTGATTCATACCTGGAGGTCAATGTAGTATGAGAACCATCATGTGAAAATATTTGGCTACTTTTTGAAATAAATTAATGAAGTACAGGATAGAATTGAAATTGCTTTCTATTTCCAAAATTATTAATTATTATAATGTATCTGTCTTATGCAGCCTAATAAGGAGGTAAAACGTGTTGAACTCATATACATATACATTTCCTGCTGGGACATCATTCCTTCTGTTAACTCATGTTGTATACAAAATTTGACTGCATGAAAATTTTAATTTAACTTTATCCTTACCCAGTCTTCTTCTCCATCTTGGAACAATTCCCTTTTCCTCAGAACCCACCACCAGCCTCACTCTCCCTAAGCATAAAGCTGTCTCTCCATAGGTGAGCAGTATTTTCTTCTCAATAAGTTCCACTTCATTAGGATTGGGTTTAGCTGGTCAGCCTCAATAATTCTTGTAGGTCTGTCTTACAAACCTCTAGGGCAGGGGTCCCCAAACTTGGCAACTTTAAGACTTCCACAAGTCCACAAGTCTTGAAGTTGCCAAGTTTGGGACCTCTGCTCTACGTTGTTCCTGAGAGAAAGGATCAGATGCAATGGGTAGAGAGCTGGCTTTATTTTTAACTTACTATAAAAATAATGGCATTTATGTGCTACGCCTGATCACTATCTTTAACCCGTCCTCTGGGTTCTTTGATTTTCCAAACCGAGCAGCCACTTGCTTGGCTTTTGTTGGTATTGTTGTTGGTAGTGGTGGTGGAAATCTGAAAAAAGCTGACATCTCTTGGGTACAGCTTCACTAACCAAGCTTCCCTCTTACATGAAGCATTAATATTTGGAGCTGTGGCCAAGAGATTAGAAAAGAAAAATTCACTCGTAATAAAAACCCACCTGGTGGCTGAATCAGTAGAAATTAAATTAACACTGGAGTTTCAATTCAACCTGATTGTAGGTTTGGATCTGTCTTGCTTTGTTCACTCATTGTGTCTGATTGCTGTCTCAGAGGAAATCAATAGCATGAATTCAGCTGGGAACTGAAATGACATGAGTTCAATGCCTTCTGAGCAGATACATTTTCTTGAAGCAAAGGATTCTGTTTCCACAACCCTGCGGTGGGGGAGGGGGGAGAAGGAATTGTTCACCAAAATATAAGGGATGACCCAGATAATCAGTATGGAAGGTTTAGATAACTTTTAGGAGGTGCACAAATTATTTTTTTACCCATGTATCATAATTGCCCTCATAAAGTTTTGCTGATCCTATTTGGAATGCAGTATATGAAAAGGAGCAGCTCACAAGAAGACCAGAGTATTCTTCAGGAGTTATGGCAAATATGTTGGGTTAAAAAAAAAGAAAAAAGAAAAACCATAAATGCCTCCCCCCCACACACACTTTTTTCCTAATAAGCTACTAAATACTGAAAAATTAATTAAAAGCTGTAAAATTATTTTCCTATGGGAATAGTAATTGAAAATAAACATTATGAACACCCCATGCTTTTCTGCTAATGTCTTTAAAATGCAACTTATGAACATAATGACAAATTTCATTGAGATGGCGGCTGCCGTTTTGTATAAGGTTTCTTTCTTTTTATTTATGGAGCCTGCTCTATTCCGTCGTGCTAATTGAAGATGCTGAATTTCATCCGAAAATAGCATTTCTTTTTTTTTTTCTTTCCTGAGCACAAAAGTCTACTGTATTATTCAGGAGTGCTGAACAAGAAGATTTGTAGTGCATTTCCTCTTAATGCTCGACTTGGGGAGATCAATGGCATTGGGTGAGGTGCAGCCAAAGAAGGGCATTGAATAAACCCGTCTGAAAGCTAAATGTATCATGATGTTGGAAATTCATAATTGCATCACCCCAGGAAACTTTCTCCTTTTATTAAAGTAACCATGAAGAGGTGGCATTTGCAACAGGGCTTCGCTCCTTAGCCCAACCCAAATCAATAGAAAGCTTCCCAGTTATAAAAATGTTGTCTAGTGCCAACACAAATCAGTGTTAGTGTGTGGTTTTTTTTCAGCCTTTGTTTCTTTGATTTCTCATAAAAAGGTGGCCTGATGGGTTGTGTTTCGTAAGTAGAAAAGTGGAGTGAACTTGTTTTAATTAAATATGTCCCTTAAAATATGTTTATTTATTTAACACTTTTGTTTTGCCTGGGTTTATCCCTCTCCCTCTTTAAAAAAGCATTAATTTATGTAGTTGGCTTTGTATTTTCTGCTGTATGTTTGTCCTGGTGATTTTATTATTGCATTTTTAGCTGGTTATACAATATTCTTTTACTTTAATTACATGGTGCCTGGAGAGTTGGGGGGTTGTGGCTGTCTTATAAATGTTAATAACAAAAAATAAATAACAACAGGGCTTAGAATTGCTCTGTAAGGCAGCAATTCTGTAAATGTGTACCTTTGAGTAAGTTCTCTTCAGTTCAATAAGACTAATCTCTGTATAACAATCTGGAGATTTAAATAAGTAAATGCATCTGAATAAATAAATCCTAAACGTTTTTCAATATATTTGTGGAGATGAAGAGGGAAGGAGTAAGAATTGAGTTTTAATTGGCTGATGGAAAAGTACTAAATGAGATGCACTTGAATTCAAGCATACTTTGCCTCTTTGTGAAATCTTTTATTTCATTGAACCATATAAATGGTATGGAACATGTTTTTCTATCTCCCTCCTGTTTATTCCCATTGCTTATTATTTATCCTTTTTAATATGTTAGTATTAAGTGGATAAACAGCTTTGAAATTATTTATTGTTATACAGTCCACTAAGCATAATGATGACAATTTTAAATCTTGGTGATGCTGATTAGAATCATTTTATTTTAAATGCATTTACTTCTTTTATTTTTACCATTTTGTGCTAAACCTTTACAAATTAGGATTTTTAATAGTTATGTTCCTTACTATATTAGCCATTCAGTGAAGAAATTTGCTATTTTTTTCCATTTGAATTGTGACATTAATTGAAAATGACTTTCTAGAAGTAAAGTAAATCAATAATTTCTTATTGTTATTGCTGTAACAGACCTCATATAAGAGATTGACCAGTAGGGAAATGAACCATTTAAACAAAGTATTCAAGTGTATATTGAACTGTTTAAATGCTGCACAGGAATAATTAAGGAGAATTTCTGTTATGCAAAAGACAAATAATAATTCTGTTCTTGATAGTCAATTATCAGCAGGGAGCTATAGAAGAGATGATGAGATTATGGGATCACTCCCATTATGTATATATTTTATCAGGTATCCCCAAAGATAAATATGTTAAACCTTGGGGTAAGGATCAAACATCAACAGCTTGATGTAGCAAAATAAATTTGTCTCCAGCCAACAAGTGAATTGAATGGAATTTTATTAAAGCAAATGCAATATAGATCATCACCTTTGATCAACCTCATATTTTAAGGGCTTTAAATATTAATGAAGTATCTTCCCTTCCTCTGAGTTCATATATCATATATCATGATTCATACATCATATATCTCAGCTAAAATTTGGAAGAGCATGTATCTCTTTTCAAGTCAAATTAAACATTATTAACATAACACATTACATTGTTGATGGTATCAGAATGATTCCACTCTCAATCCCAACTTTCCAACTATGTGTTCCAATCTTGATGAAAGCTCTTCCTCCCAACTTCCTTATCTACCTTGTGCATCCAGTCCCTACTTTCATTACATGTTGCAATTAGGAAGTCTGCAGTTATGAAACCATCCCAGCAATTCATTCTTACTTTCACCACTAAAATCATTCCCACAAAGACAAACAAGATGCAACAAGCCCTGAGAGATATATTTTTATAGAGCATTTGATATCTGGATTCCTTGAAAATGGATTACCTATATTCTAGAAATGAAAGGAGTAAGACCGGGGTGTCAAACTTGCATCATCACAGTGGCATCACGTGATGTATTGGGACTTTTTTCCCCTTTGCTAAACCGAGTAGGGGCATGGCCAGTGCTCGATGCATCTGGCTCATGGACTGTGAGTTTGACAGCCCTGGAGTACGAGAACTATCCTGTGATCTTCATTGTTGGAAAAGCTGTGGAACAGAACAGAAAAGAGTTAAACTGATGGGAACATGTGTTTCAAATGACTATTATTATCATTAGGATCACCCATAAAAATACATGCCACTATTTGCATTATTTATATTTGTTTGCCACAATGACATTTTAACTTCTCTACCACATTTTTAAACAGATAAATTGGGTAGACTGTTCATCCAAATGCCTCCAAGGACAGAAGGCATTCTCCAAAATTTTTTTCAAAGACATGGCTCTTACTTGGTGGTATTAGTAATTTTGCTACGTCCCATAGTAAGAATTACTCATGAGATGGATATATATTGTCTTGAGATTTAATGGATATATAAGGATCCAGAGATTGTATCATTAGAGATATTACGGCACTACAAGAAGGACATTCCTTAAAGCTTCAAACTGGTGATTTTATGATTGGATTAACTTTGATTAAATCACCTAATCAAGAATGATGCATACACTGAAGCAGAAATCTGCTTCAAAACAAGCTGAATTAGGTTGTTCCAAAGTACTCTGGAAATTCAATGGCTTTCCTACTGCTTTGGAGGTTTTTTTTACAAACCATATACAAGTTGCAATTTCAGTTCCACATAAGCTGAATCCAGTTTATGTATGATGGAGGTCTCTGATGTTGGCAGCTGGCCAATGAAATGTATCCTCTCATTAAACTTTTT
>JANHGC010005694.1:303532-314496 GCA_027560395.1 Boaedon fuliginosus | reverse complement strand
GAGTCGGCCCAGAAGGATACCATGATCGATGGTATCGAAAGCCGCTGAG
The DNA here is from genome assembly GCA_027560395.1 of Boaedon fuliginosus. Taxonomy (NCBI): domain Eukaryota; kingdom Metazoa; phylum Chordata; class Lepidosauria; order Squamata; family Lamprophiidae; genus Boaedon; species Boaedon fuliginosus. The sequence continues at coordinate 314,447 of JANHGC010005694.1, read as the reverse complement.
AGGTCAAGAAGCACCAGGATGGAGGACGCACCCCCATCCCGGGCCCGCCAGAGATCATCCAAAGTGTAGTGTAGCAACTCCAAAATGCAAATTAATATTTTTAAAATAGTAAATTTGTAATTTCAAAATGAATGCATTTGAATAATGGATAATAGACATCTGTAATATTTCTTCTTAACAGATTTTTTTTCACTTGTAGACAGCTGTGAAGAAATTATAATTATTTATAGTTTCTGAATGCATAATTTTCTGCCCAGAAACAGATTTCAGTTTCAGCTGCCAACAGGTGTCATGTTCTGGTATGTGAGAATAATCCTGTTTTGGGCAAAAGCAAAATATTATTTTCCCTTTTTTGCTTGCTTTAAGACAATATACAAAAAAACATGTTTATTCTTTATTGAACAATCTCTACACACACCAGAAGCTTAATTATTTTCACATTGGAATATTTTTGTCACTTGTTCAATCATTGGATTCCTTGGAAATACATAATATTATGTACCAGGGACAGCATATGTTTTGTGAATTTTGCCAAGGGTTGATAGGGTTGCTGTAGGAAACCATCTTTATTTTTTTTAATCAACAAACAAAATTTATTAGAAATGTAGATATCAGTGTTTATTTTAACTGTTGATTAGATGAAATTAAGCTGCTTTTGTCCAAAGTGATAAAATCAACTAGAATTACATTTAGACTGTGATTAAGCAAGACTGTTAATCAGGCACTTACATTTAAGCATGAGTAGCTCTGTTCTCTCCTCTGGGGTTGCTTGTGAACTTAAATGAAGAGGAAATATGCTTAAGTATTCTTCTGGGTCCTGTCAAGATTTCACTTCTCTCAAGTCTTCCTAGATTATGGAAAATGTTACCTGAAAATCACTTTTGTAGCACTCTGTTAAGGGTTTCCAGATGTAAACAGTGAGGTCTCATCCAGACACTGGGTATTCAATGACTTTAAAATGAATAAGTATATTGCAGAATAATTTTGTTGTCCCATTTTGCTTTGTTTCAAAAACTATCTTAATTTTTCTTTGTTAAGAATTCTTTAAAGAATATTTAAAATATTATTTTAGACTTCTCAGAGCCTTAGCTCTCTGGGCTGTGAACTCTAAATGATATCATTTTTGAAAACAATGCTAGTTCAGCACAGGAGGTTGTAGAAGTTGATGGGGACTGATGGAGGAGCCAAGAAAAGTCATAGATCTATGTCTTTGCAAACTGAGGCAGATGAGCTAATTTGGTTAGTCATGGACAACTGTGGACATAAATGTTGACAGGGTCAGGACCACTATGAATAAATAAAATGGTTGTAACTAGAACTATGGTAAATATTCCCCAGTTGTTTATTCAGATTTTAAAAAGAGCTTTTCCAGGGCACTGAAAACTTGCTTTGCCTTCAGGCCATTTAAACATTCATCTATCTCTAGATCTGTCTGGTGCCATTATTTGCCCTGGCTGCTGATCAGTGTTGTCATGGTTCCTGAGTTACTCTGTTTTGGGTTAGGTTTCCCATGGGCTACTTCCATACAGAGATCAAATGATGTCATTGCCTGTCACATTTCACAGCACAATGCCATTGGGGGCAAGTGAGAGTGTGGGCAAGTGAGAATCCCCTCCCCAAAAAATCCAAATATCAGTAAGTGAATAATGAAAGATGTTTGTGATGTTTTTGTATGATGAATATAAGAAAATGTGTTTTTCTCAAAAGTTTTTCCATCTCCTAACACATACATGTAGTGCTCACTTACTGACTGTTTGTTCAGCAATTGTTTGAAATACAAAGGAATTGAAACAGAATATTTGCAACTGGTCCTCAAAGTTGCAGTTGTTGCAACATGCTCGTGGTCATGTGATCATAATCTGAATGCTTGGCAACTGGTGTGCATTTATGACAAGCAAAATCAATGAAGAAGCCATCATGAAGTCACAAGTTGGAGTCCCTTAATGGCCACAGCTGATTTGTTCCCTCATCACAGCCAGAACTGTAAATCAGATCTGGTCATGTGGTGTTTCACTTTATGACTGCATGCATCATTTAGCTCTGGAGTTACTGGTCCCAACTACAATTGATAAGTGAAGATTACCTCCATACAGTTAGAAGTTCAGAATTTAGGAGATTGTAACAGGAAGACTCCTATAAAATTCTCTAGCCCAGATAAGAACAGCCTCCTCAGGATATTTACCAATAAGACATGAGTGGTCCTTGGTATTCTCTGAACTTGGTTGTTTTTTTGCGCCTAGCACAAATTATGTTACCTTGTTTGGGTAATGAAACATCTGCAGGAAAATAACTAAGCTCAGAGAGCACCGAGGAGCTCTCATTTTAACCCTGAGCTATAGATATTCTTATTTATTGGTAAAAAATGGACATCTGCAAAAGGAATGTTTGTGGGGACATTAGTTTGCACATTAATCTCCATGTGGTTAAAAATGAAGCAGCATCTAAATTCTCAGATGATATTTCTTCTTATGTGAGGGTACAGCTCAATGAAATAAATAGGCCTTATGTTGTCTTTTTTTAAAAAAACAAAAATCCACCTTTACACTGTCCTCCTGCATGCGATATTCTGAAAGCGATGTTGAGATGATTAATAGACAAAAGCTTTTTTTATGGCATAATAAAAATTAAACAGGCCAAATGTGTAAGGGCAAGTGTTTCTGCTTCATTCTTCAGTATATATCACTTGTCAGCCCACAGAAGCACAAACTTGAATAGTTGCAGGTTAACAGAGTTAAATTTGCTGAGCAGCATTTCAAAGAGCATACATTTTAATTCATTTTTTTGTTCTCCAAAAGCTTCTTGGGGAAAAAAATCTGATGGAGACCCCATAGGATTATGACCTACATCTTTCTTAAAAAACCTTAGACCCTGCGGCTTATATTCCAAAATTTGAGATGCCACATAGGAATGAAATGCGAGAGATAAGATGAGATGTCATGCTTATGTTAGACTTTTGTCAGATTCTCTGAACTTTATTGAACAGTAAGTAATAGATTCATGAAGGAAATGGGCCTTGTGTGTAATTAACATGCCGAATGAGGCAGATGGATGTAGGAACATGTGCTTCCATCATGATGAAATGCAGCTTCTGAGGCCCTGGAGCCATATCAAGGATGTGGGCCGGCCGAGTTTCATCACTGTCAGCTTTAATCTGATCTACCAAATGAGCATGTGAGATGAATTGCGGGTCTTAAGGAAAAAGCGAAATACTACATTCAGTTCTGGTTTTGTGAGTAGAAATGGTTTAAACAGACCATTTAAAACAAACTAATTAACTTTAGAAAATGAAAGGTGAAGAGATAAGCCAAATTTAGTATTATTAATAATACTGAACAAGAAGGAACTGTATGCGTTTTGTGTGTATGTGTGTGTGTGATTCTTGATTGTATTTAGCTAATATTCTGCATTGCTGAATATTCAATCTGCTCAAATGAACCCCCAACCGAGCCCAATCCTTTCGTTATACGGTAATGCTTATGTGGAACAACCTTCTTATTCTTCCATTTTCAAATGAAGTGCAAACTAATGGCACAAAAAGGAATAAATCAACACATAACAGTAATACACGAAATTGGGCAGAAAATGACAAGCAATGAAAGTAACAGTCTTTAAAACAAAATGACCTTGAAAATGTGTTGATCTCTGAGAAACAGCTCAAGTCTTTTTCACTTGTTCAAGATACCGCCTGAGGCAACAGTTTAAGGAAAAGATCGAAGTCCAGAGTTCCTTTATTTGGAGTCTAAGGGCATTTCTTTCAAGAGCTTATGCTTTGACATGGAAAGCGATGGGAGTTCTTGTGCATGATAAGCCTGGGAGACAAGACACATAAACACACTCACAGAGAGAGAGAGAGACATTCAGATTAATTTAAATTATTTGGAAGAAAGAGCATAGAAGCAGTGGCTGCTTCATAAACATTAACCAAATTAGATCACGTTAATATGTACTTTATGAACATCCATGAAATGTTTTCTGCTGATTTTACTTAGCCCAGGACTTTTTCACCAAATTAGGGTGATTAAAATAGGAAAATATTTAAATGAACCCAGTGCTTTTAACAAGGGCTCAAATGAACCCAGTGCTTTTAACAAGGGCTATCAAATTGGCATCTGTGCATCATTTCTCAGGATGGCTCTTCATTGGAAGTGAAACCTATGTATTGCAAGCTATAATCTCATGAAGAATTTATCATTTAATCATTCAGAGTTACTTATAAAGAATATATCTTGATTGTTCATCATTAATAGCTATTAATGTCTCTTGCTGAGAAGTTTCTTCTGTTAGAAATCTTAGCGAGTAGCACACCTAATGTCTGCAGTCATGCAGCAGACAGAATTCTTGTTTCTTTTTTTAACCTTGGGTTGAACCTTGGCATTATCAAACAGGAGGATTAGAAAGAGTTGTACCTGAAGCCTTGAAAGTCTGGTGGCAGCTTGGGTATATGCAGTACAAGGTTGCAAAAACCTTTGACAAAATATAAAGAAGCTTCTCTCTCTCTCTTTGTTTTTTTTTCTTTTTGTATGATATTATGCCATGAAATGTTGTGTGGATATGGGCTGTATGTTTTATTGTTGCTCAATTTGTCTAAAAATACATCCTAAGTAGAATTCAAGTGCATCAGAAAATTGTATCCGATTCCTGATTATGGTTATATGTACTTGAAAAAAATCTCTTAATTGTCATCCATGTCAGGGAGGAAGAAGAAACTTGCTTGGTTTGCATTTTACAATACTAAGATATTTATTTATTTATTTATTTGATTTATATCCCACCTCTCTTCACCCAATTTGGGGAACTCGAGGCAGCCAAATATTAACTAATTTTCAATGTCCAAATGAACCATAACAGTTCATTGAATATTTGTGATGTGGTCCTAAATAAAGAAACTGTAAACAAGATTATCCATGTAGAAAAAAGACAGCACCCTACAGAGAATTGCAAATAGAGAAATCTGTGGAAAATTGCATTGATTAGGTGACCACACGTAAGCAAAATACAGAAAAAAGTGCTTATAATGAGAGGGAGACAAATGTAGAACTGTAGGCCAATTTTTCCACTTGAGCTTCAAAAAGTTTTAAAGGTAGTAAATGAATTCGATAAAACCATCCATTTCCAACACTCCTTCATTACATTCTGGTTAAGTTCTGATGGATGACAACCAGCATCTGATACATCTGGACTCTATCACTAGCACTGAAGAAAAAATATTAGGAACCACTTTTCATATGCCATAATATAATAAAGCCTTCTTAATTGATCACAAGAGTTTGATCAATGGTGATACACAGGGAGCTACTTCACAATTGGAGAAACCCAGTTTCATAGAATTTGCTTGAATTTAAAGCTACCTTGTTTGGATATCAATTATGGATTAATACTATTTAGTCTTTTTACCCTTTACCCTTTAAATCTAAGACTTATATTCATTTCTCCTGGCCTTACTGTCTAGTCTTTAAATGAAGTCAAAACTTGTTACCCACTTTTGAGGGTTTAGGCTAAATTAGAAATTTAAAAAGATATTCTAGAAGAAAGGAATAAAAAGCTATTGCAAAATGTATGCACATTTTCCATGCTGTCATTAAGAATTGAGCTTGATGTGAAAGCAACTTTCTATTTTAATTATAGTGTGCTTGAGTGTATGTGTGTATGCATGTATAATAGGGACATGTAAGGAATTTAATAGTTTTGTGTTATGTTTCAAAGTTGTCATCCACCCAAGGCCTGGAATAGAAATTGAACTTGTGCATATTAGAATGATCTCAAACCTAGTGTTTCAAATTGATTTTAATCACCTCCTATTTCTCAAACATACAGATTAGTTGACTGGAACATCTGTTCATTTAACATGTCTTCTACTGCAAATTATGGCTTCATTAATTTAATTCAAAGGCATGTCAGAGTCAGAACCACTATGACCCTTCTCCCTCCACCCCTAAGTCTAATGCACAACAGTGGGTCATTGTTTTTCACAAATTAAAGATACAGAAGTAAATGATTGTTGTAGGCAAGTAGAAAATTCTGTTCTTTATTTGATTTGAGCATTAAAATACTATATACTGACTGGCACGGGGCGGGATTAATATAATCAACCACCACATACATTTCACCTTTTGCAATGTTGAAACAGAAGAAAATTATGAAGTTGTGCTGTCACTATTGCTTTGAATAATGCCCAGTGATTTTTGCTGGCTAATTGGCAACTCATAGCATTTACATTGTTGTGTATATCTTTTAATATAGTATATGCTCTAGGCCAGGGCTGGCAAATTCATGGCCCACGGGCCAGATGTGTCACGTACAGGCCACACCCATGCCTGGTTTAGCAAAGGGGGGAAAAGTCCTGATATGGCATGTGATGACACCGTAAGCAGTTCCTTATTCATGGAATATAAATTGGCTAATATATCAGGGATATATTTTAATACAGTGGTTAGGATTAAAACTAGGGATTCTTCACTTAGCTATAAAAATATCTCGATGACTTTTGATTATTCATTATTTCTCACTTTAAGCTATTTATAGGGGAAAATGGGGAGATGTGTGTAGAAACCTTTGAAAAAAAGTTAGGTTGAATGAATGCAAGATAATATTTTGTTCACAGATTAACCACAAATCTTTGACAGTAGTGTGTGTGAAAATCAGTACAACTCTTTCTCCAAGATGACTTAGATGCCTTACACTGAAGCAATATTAGACAGCTTGCACTGCAACTTAATTTCAAAGTGACATTAGATATCTTACACTGCAATTGAAACTTGTTGGTCTATAGAATTGAAAACAAGGGTCAGTTATGGCTGGAAAAGCACAAGAAAACATGTCTAATCTATCTATTTTGGTGATGAGTAATCATATAGCTTTAAATTGTCTCAGAGATGGCAATAATATGGAAGAATTGCCATGAAGAGAAGGGACCTGAGCCATCCCTGAGAGCTGCCATTACCAATGCTCATTCAGTTACACGGATGATTTCCACCTCAAGGTCTCTGCACATAAAAGTTTATTTTCCACTGGGAAAGCAGATTGGATTTGGTCTTGTTTTAGTTTACTAACCGAAGGCATTTCTTTTAGCTCAAAGTAATTCCTGATCTATTCTGCCCAGCAAGTCTATATCAAGATCTGGCTTAGACTAGAATGCCAACCTTGTGTACAAGGAATCAAGACAGAAGCAGCAATATATTTTGGGTTCAGGACAGGGATGATGAGCAGACTAACATCCACAGATTTTTAAGAACATTCCCAGTGGTCCTGTTAGACTTGAAACTGTTTTGTGGGACTGAGGTCTAGTTGATAATGCTTATAATAGGATGGCTGCTAATGAAAAGACATTTAATTGGATTGTTACTTGAAACCAATGCTGCCCATGAGAGATTTTGGTATGGTTCTTTATAATGTGATGGTATGTGAATGAACAATGATCATGCAGCAGTTGCCTGTAAAAAAGATAAGGTAATTTAAACACCCACTATTAAGCTCCAGTAAGTATTTTAATATAGGTAGTTCATTCCCTAACTTCTACTTCAAAAATGTGGGGCCAAATTTATTCTAAGTATTTCTTTCTCCATAATTCTATATCTTCTTGCTATTCATCAAATAACAAGGAAATTGAAATAGCTTTTGAATACAGTTTCCCACTTCATCTTTTTATATTTTTACTTTACATGCTTTAATGCAGTATTATTTTTTTTAAACTCAGACACTTAGACAATAAGAGATAAGTAGGGCTGAGATAAAGTGACTGGGACAAGGTCAGACAGCTGTTTTTATGCCCACTATACTTTTTATAATAGTATATTATGAACATAATTTACAAATATAAACGATTGTATATAATTATAAATTACATAAATTATAATTCATTAAATTTTAATGCCACCTGACTCCCAATGATCCTGGGAAACTCACAAGTAAAACATTTTTAAAAAATACAATGAGAAAAAAATGAAATAATAAAAGATGGCAAAGGTGACAACAATTGAATAGGAATGACAAAGAAATGAGCCCATATAATCCAAAGTATATTTTATATGTAGCATACTCAAATATAATTATATGTATAATATTCAAATATAAATGATAATTATACACTACACAACACATACACACACACACCAAAATTTAAATGACTCCCAAATATATTAGCAAACATAGGAACTGCATGTATGTTACATGATTCCAGCAATCAGGATCGCTTTATTTCCTAGCATATGCAAATAAGGTTTTGGTCCAGAATTCCACTTAAAAGTAATTCCATGAAAATAAAGGAAGTTTGGGGGTTCAGAAGTACTAATAATGATTTAAATATCTGGGAAACATGCAATCCCCTTTGATTCTTACATTCCATGCAGCTCTGATCCTGCCACATATCTGAAAAAGTAAAGTTATGAGGATCAAAGAGAAATTACTTTATAAAAGGGGCTCCTGGCTTTTATTTGAAAATGACAGTGATAAACTAATATGGTAGCTGTCTTGTCAACCCTGGACTCACATGAGATAAAGGAGGAAAGAAATAAGAATGATAAATACTGGTAGTAAAAGCAAAAAAGTGAAAACAACACCAAGGAATTCTGATTGGCTAGCTTCACATTCTCTTAGGCTGTGGTCATGTGACACAAAGTAGCCAATTAACTGTTTCATTGGGGTTTTATATAAACCCACTCAGAATAGGCATACCTATTTTTCTATCATCCTCACCACACCTACCATTTGTTCTGAGGGAGGCTTAGAATAGATGAGTTGTCCGAGTATCAACCTCACAGTAATGCTTTGGGGAAATTTTCCATATTTTTTTTTCCCTCAGCAAGCCCTGATTGGATTTGGCCCATTTTTGTACTTGATTTTTCTTGCTTGCCACATCAAATGTGATCCTGTTTGATATATTTTCAAAAAGTTAATTTGCAGATGGACAGGTCATGCCCTGAGCATTTAAATAATTTCTTTCCAACATTTCTGTGGTGTAAGAACAGTGTAAGAATACTTAAAATATCGAAGAATATGCTAATATGAATGCTTAACCCTGCAATGAGACAATGCATTGGGTTTTAAATGGTAGACAGAAATAAATCTTGTAACCAGAGCAACGTTATGAAGCACTATGTAGTATTGCTTCACAATATCTCACGTGTGATTTTGAAAAGGAATGTCCAGACATACAAACACGGTACTGTGGGAAAGAAAACTTAATTCTAACTCCTACTGTGGGAAGGAGCGCCTTCTCCTTTTTTTTTTTTTACACCAAGGCTCGTTTCAGTCATTTGTCTTCTCAAAACCACAAACCCAACATTCAGTCTTCAAAATAATTTATTTTTAAGGATGTGAGGAGCCTGGTCTATCACACAAAGGAGACAATAGCAATACTCCCAAGGAGAAAGACCCCCTCCCACTGCCAAACAGAGGCTACATTGGACAGAAACAAAAATACTCAAATTGCAAACACATTATTGGTTACAAGATAGGCACCAAGCAACTCTGTACTTAGATATGGATAAAGTCATAGTAAGGTAAACATACAGTATGTATTAGAAAAAAAAATCACTAAGCAGTTTCTTATCTCTACCATGCTATGTGTTAGGCTGTACCAAGTGCACAGACCTCTTTATTTTACTACAGTACCCCTCTTCAATAACTTAAAGCATCTGCACAGCTGTTTTGAAAACTTAACTGGATACAATGCTTGGCCTAGCAAATATTTATTTTAAAGTATTTGCAAACTGTCCAGAGTCACTTAGGTAAATGGATGTTATAGAAATTTGATAAGTAAATAAATAAAATCAGAAATGTAATCAGGCATGGGGGGGATCTAAACTTTGCTTAACCTTATTAATTACTCCATTGCTTACTGTGAATTTACTGAATGGTTGTTTCTTCCTAGGATTCCTCTGGCATCTACCAACATCAAATCAACACTGGGGGAAAATATCCCTTGTTTTATTTTGTTTTTTTAGTGCTTTGTGATTTCTAGTCTGTCTCTTTTTCTGTCTGTGGATAGCTTTTAAACTGTTTGTTTATATAGTCATATTTCAACGTATTCTGTAAGATCTGGTTTTTATTATGATATCAGCATTTGAAAGTCAGTCACATAATCCCTTGAAACATGGGACATAGATCCCTTAAGTCAGAATGAATCAATGATATCTTTGCCCTAATACATACTTTAAAACTAAGACTTTATTTTTCAAAATAGAACAAAATAGGGAATTTGATCTCAGCAGATGGCAGCACTGCCTAATCTTGTCTGGGCTTCAGAATTAAGTGGGGTCAAGCCTGGTGAATGTATGGATAGAAGGCAGGTTATATTAAGAAATGTTTAAAAGTTCAAAAAAGGTCCGATGTCTTCTGTATCGACACCAAAATGAACTCCACATAAACATGTCCAAGATGTCAGGAATAAATTCCTTCCAGCTCTTCCCCCATTGCCGCCTCTGGGTGGCAGCATATGCTCTATGCCTTGTATGCAGTACTTGTACTTGACCCTGCAGGGGAGATGTGATCCCTGTGTATATAAAGGGGGGCAAGCTCTTCCCGAGCACACTTTACACTTTAGTCTTTTACTTTTACTTACTCACCTGTAAGCCTCTGCTGAGGCATCTTCCCTTTTTCCTCTTATTAAACTTTTTATGTTCAAGCCATTGTGTTATGTAGCCTGATTCCAGATCCTAGCCTCAAATCTCACACAAGATGTTACCAGGAGTTAAGTTCAACTCAAAAGTATACGTAATTTATGATTAGGGCAAAAAATAAAATAAAAAAATGGGTAAAATTTCCATATTAAAAAAAATGTTAAGCCATGCAAGAGCACTGTCCTCTTTGAATCTTGTTCAATTCCTATGCAAGGGACAATATATTTATTTATTTATTTTTATTTATTTATTAAATTTATACCCCGCCTCTCTTCACCCCTTACGGGGGAACTCGAGGC
>JANHGC010005694.1:282530-303432 GCA_027560395.1 Boaedon fuliginosus | reverse complement strand
TATTGTATGTTTGCCGCCTCGAGTTCCCCTGGAAGGGGTGAAGAGAGGCAGGGTACAAATCTAATAAATAATAATAATAATAATAACAACTGGTTCGCTTGGTGCAGGCATTTTCGTCATGCACCAAATGCATGATGCATGTGCATCACCTTACACCTGAAAATTTAGCAACTGGTTCTGCCAAACTGGTAGTTAAATCAGCTGTTTTGGGGGCTTGAGTTGATGCACACCCAGCACATGCCTCACCCAGAGCAATTTAGGCCCAAAAAATAGCTGATTTAGCTACCAGTTTGCTCGAACTGGTTGCTAAATTTTCAGTCCTAAAGTGTCTAAATCAGCTGTCTTTCAGGCTTGAGGTGATGTGCGCATCAATTTAGGCCCGAAAAACAGCTGTTAATTAGCTACTGGTTTGGCTGAACCAAGCTGAACCAGTCGAAACCCACCACTGCTTATATAACTTCTTATATAATTCCTGCATATAGTATCCCACACTTTTTTTGCCATCCCCTACTTCCAGGAATGACCTCAAGAGGTAGTTGTATAACTTTGAAATATTACCATAGTCCCATTGCTTTCACTCCCAATATGCTTATAGCAACACCTTTTCTTCTGTAATGATGGTCTTTGATTCCTCTTCTTCATAATTCCAAACAAAGTTATTTCCTTCTACCTGTCATGTGGCTAAAGTTTTCAAATCTTACATTTTAAGGGGATGCTATACTAAAAAAATAAGTATCCAAAGCTGGGAACGATTGAGGGCAAAAGTCACTGAAGCAGTCAGTGTGAGCTTAAATGGTCTCCGGGGGATGGTAGAGGACTACGCTGTCCATGGGATGGCAATGGTTTGGGCACGACTTTGCAACTGACAACAAACAACAACATACTAAAAGGAAATCTTTCATTTTGCAAAGCTTCATTTTGTAACACATTTAGAAAGTTTTGGCCGAGGAGTGGGATAGAAATGAAATTAACAAAGGTCATATTAATCAATATTATGGAACTTCCTACATAATCATATTGAAAACTGAGTTAGATGCCTGACCAAACTAAAGAGATTTCAACTGTTCTTTGGTGTCTGTATTCAGTCCTTGTATCTTCCTTATTCTTACTTTCTGTGAGTTCCTTCCACTACCCATCCTCTCATTTTTGGTCAGAGTAGAGTTTACTGTTTCATCCAGATCAATTAACTATTTTTGCACCTGTGGTACAAACTAGTGCCAACTTTTCAAAACAATAATTCAGGAAACTGGAACAGGAATATCTTTATTCTTTTCCCTCCAAAATCCTATCTATCCATTCAGTGCACAGATCTGTGCCCTAGTGTCAAATTAGACCATGAATAACAAATAAGGTATTTTATCATACTTTGATTAATCATTTATATAGCACTTCAAATGTGTAAACTATTTTCTAATATTTATTTCACTCCTACCTGCCTGTTAAATGTCACCTTGCCTCTCTGTCAATATTCTATTGTCAACATAGTAGCTAGTTTGACCTTAAAAATGTTGAAAATGTTAGCAATTTTAATGTTATAAAATAAACTTGACTAATGCAGTACTCACAGTTATTAAATTTTCTGTCCAATGAGAGTTAGAGATAGAGTGGAAGAGATACCTTTAATCATGAAGAAAATCTAGCTGGTATAAACTTGATACAAAAAAATTAATACTGTTTTATATATCCCAAAGTACTGAACATTATCCAGTCTGATTTCAGTAATTTAAAATATTACTGACTTGAACATAAAGTTAAAAAACCCACTTTGTTTGTTGCATTTCCTTTAGGAGTTCAAGATGCTGTATAAAGCATTCTTTCCCTATGCTGTCATTATCTTCACCTTGTTGAGTAGATTAGAGTGGGGGGGAAAACCCAGACTGAAGCACCCAATATACCACATAAGTTACACAGCTGAATGGAAATTAAAATTTAGATCTCCCGGTCATACTGCAGCATTCTAACTTTTACACTACATTGATGCTTTCCCATAACTTATACTGACAACTGTTGAAACAGAAGGTTATTTCTCTTCTTTTTTATCTGTCTCTTGAACATCTTCATAGTAGGTCAGATTCTTTCAAACAGTGCAGATTACAGTGATATGCAGAAAGGGAAGCTCTGATACAGAAGAAAAGTTACAATAGTCTAAGTGACGTTAGCTATAAACTAAAGGCATCAATAACTTTTTGTTGAACAGGTCTATGACTAGGGCCTTCATTAATTTTCTTTGTGGTATGTTCAGTAAGTACATGGTTTTATTATTATTTTTCTTTACATTTTTCAGTATTATTGTTTTGAAATGCTGGTGGTAGAATATAGAAACCAATGGCTAGTTAATTCAAGCTATGTAATTATACCTGTGATGTTAACATATGTGATGTTATGGCTTAATTCCTTTGGCCGCTGTTTACCAAGGAAATCATCAAAAAATTCAATATGTAGTATATATTTTAATATGTTTACAACTCAATTGAACAGAATATTACATGTTGCAATACTTACTTTAATTACTCTTACTTAAGACTTCTAACCTACGAAATCTTGTTTTGTAAACCTCCATTAGCTAACAAAATAGCATATGACTACATACTTCATATAGTACAAATATGTATGTACGTACGTATGTACACACAGCTCAACAAAAGAGCAATAAGTAATGGTAAATCCAGTAGATCTATCAAGATGCAAAACACAAATGGAAGAAGCTCCATTTCAATTCAGTAAAGTCAATCTAGAATTGTGCTAATGAAGCCATAGGATGGAATGTTGTAAACTGATTAACATGGATTGATAAACCACTTTTACCATGAAGTCAAAATTATTCAAAATTCATAATGAGCCATGATGAACCTATCACAAAAACATGTACAGGTAGTACTCGACTTACAACAGTTCATTTAATGACCATTCAAAGTTACAGTGGCACTGATAAATGTGACTTATGTCCATTTTTCTCATATACAACCTTTGCAGCATTCCCAAGATCATGTGATCCAAATGCAGAGGATTGGCAACTGGTTCATCTTTATGACCATTGGTGTGTCCCAAGGTCATGGAATTATCTTTTGCAATCTTCTCACAAGCCAAGTCAATAAGGAAGCCTGATTCATTTAACAACCGGGTTACTAATTTATCGATCACAGTGATTCACAGAAATTTTGAGTTCAGTTGTGGTCGAGGACTACATGTAACACTCTTTCCTAAAGCCACTTCATTTTTTGTATGAACATAGGTAGCTTAATGGAACAAATAGGGGTAAAGTAATGGTTAAGGCCCCAAATTCTATTTATACCTTAGGTATCAAGCCGTCTGGGTTGGATGAGTCCCTCTAAATCTAGCCAAGAAAATTTCATAAACATGTCCAGGCAGTTACCAGGAGTCAACGCTGACTCAAAGGCACTAAATAAATAAATAAATTGTAACATAAAATACATTTCTTTCAGTCATATTTCATGCCCTTATTATTCCCATATGAATGGAAAAGTTATTTGTTAGTTTAAGTGATCATATAAGTAAAAGCAGCTCCTAAAATATGACTTTTGCGCAAATATAAAGGGTGTCGTGGTGTGAGATAATGGCTTGGATAATAAATATACAATGGGCTTCCAGCATGCCAAAACCTGATAATGTGCAATAGGATATGTTATTTTAATGTTATATTATAGCCTTCTAAAAAGTTAATGATGCACTTGCAACTGCCAAAGACATATTAAATGGCCTCAAAGAACCTTTGAGAATTGTGAGAATCTCATTTAAAAAGGAGGGAATAAGAGTCTAAAGAAATATTTCTAACGCTTGTGTTTGCAGAGAAGGATGGAAAAAGACGGGGGGGAGACTGAAAAATCAATACATATTTATTATCTTTTTATTAAAAAAATCTCATAATCATTTGTTCCTTGTGCATATCTGAGGTTCATACAAAAAAGGAGATGAATATTTATGTGAGATCATTCCATCTGGACAAGGTGATTTATTTATTTTTTAGTCATCTCTGAGAAGTAATAGAGATTTCAATAATTACCCTTCGGATAAAGATGGGATACAACTGGGTTTTTTTCTCCCTAAGAGTTTTTCCTTCATAGTTGCAAGGTCCATTTCTTTTTGCATTGCACTTGCAGATTTCTTACAGCAAAGCTATCAATAAACACAGCAACATGAGCTTTTGTTTATAAACTGGCTTGTTGAAGAAGCTGGTGCTGGTTTGGATTAAGAAGCAGAGTGACTGTCTGAAGATCTCTAAGATGGCTTAGGAGCAGAGTACCTTCGAGGCTGCCTTCTGCCACCTCGTGCCTCCTAGCGCCCAGTTAGATCCCACAGAGTCGGCCTGCTAAGGATCCTGTCAGCTAAACAATGCCAGCTGGTGGGTCCCGGATCAAAGGTCCTCTCTGTGGTGGCACTGGCCCTCTGGAACCAACTTCCTGTAGAGATCCGGACCATCCCTACTCTGTCAGCCTTCCATAGAGTCACGAAGACCTGGCTCTGTCGGCAGGCATGGAATTGATGCCCCCCTGGATGAATGGATGTTTTGTCTGGTGTGATTAGGATTTATTAATTTTATTGTTTATTAATTGTTTTTTAAATACACTGTTGAATTGTTTTTTAACTATGCTTTAAGCCGCCTTGAGTTCCCTTGATTGGGCAAGAGAGGTGGGGTATAAATCAAATAAATAAATAAATAAATCTCACAATAAGCTTCTGAGTCCATGTTGGGATTAGAATTTGCTCTATTAATCCAGAAAATTAACCAATACATCACTCTGGATCTGTGACAACATTACTGTGGAACATACATTACTGTGGAATATGTTGTCACTTTTATTACATACCTCAATGGCAGTCCATCAATAATATGAGCATCACAGAACAATCTTCCTCAAACTGATGCTAGATTGCAAAGAATTCTCAACAAAGCCCACCAATCAAGAAAACTTACTTGGAAAGAACCCACCATTTGTCTTATCGTGACCTATAATCCATCCTTTTTCATGCAAATTCTATTATATTATCAGTGTATGGGCAGATCAGGAAGAGATGGAACATTTAGCTTTCGTAGTTTTGTTCAGCAAAGGCAAACCAGTGTCCTATTGGCTCTGATGTTCAGCTTGGGTGCCTATGGATAGCTAACATTCATAGATTTACTTTTCTTATGTAAGCATTATCCTAGCATGAAATATCCATATTTAAGCCAATGACCTGAGAAATGTCTTGTAGTCCAGCCTGATTTGCTTCTCTCTCCTCTTATGCCGCTTATCATTCTTAATGTTATTTACATGTCTTATCTCTCTTGAGATACAATACATTAATTAACAGTGTATCTTATTAACTCATGCTGTTTCCCCATCCTAATATTCTCCAAATGAACCTGATACTGTGGATCAGGTTGCTGGATGGCTGCTTTTTATTTCAGTAAAAGACACCCATGACAAGTGGTGCATTCCAGGTGATTATGCCTTCGGGATTGTTAGGGGACACAAGGTCAAAAGGCTGAGTGATTTTTAACTACCTGAGAAGAGCATTATAATCTTCTGAAAATAGGTTGTCTGAAGTGTGTTATGGCTGGTATGTGGTGCCATAATAGTACATGAATGTTGGGGGTATACATGTGTGAGGTAAGACACTGTTTTAGGTAATTGGTTAGTCTTAATGGAATCTCAAAAACAAAAATATTTACAAGCTGAAGCAGTATGTTGAAAAGGAGAACATTAAGTATCTTAATGTAATTTTATTCATTTATTTCCCGTCTTTATTCCTTTTTGTATAAATAACTGAAGCTGGTGAACACATACATATCATTCCTCACATTTTCTGCATGACAACAAATGTGTGTGATGAGTTGGCCTGACAGAGAATGACTGGCCCAAAGTCACCCAGCTATTAAAAGTACTGACTTATTTACTTGTCAATGCATTGATGTTGTAAAACAAGCTAATAAAACAGTAACATGCGTTGGAAATGATATAAGTTTCTAGAAATTTACAATTCAGGTTGTTTCCTTCCTCTAGAGGTGAAATAATTCTTGTACATGCTATAAGAATTAGGTAACATCTTGCAACAGATTCTATGACATATTCTATTTTGATATTTGAAGTTGGAGAAAAAAAACACCTCACAATGGTGTGGCTGAAATATTTTAAAAGACCAACAAATAATTGCTAATCAGCATTTCAAAGATTCTCTGAAGAAAAACATGTATAGGAATAGATGAAATTCCTTAAGGATGAGGTTTCATAGATTTGGTACTGCAATTTGTGTTAAGGAGATATATGTAGAATGTCAACACAAACAAATACCTAATGTTACCATAATAGCATACTTGAAGAGGTAAATTCATTTGGAAGCAAGTGATCCTTAAGAATTTGGCTACAATTTCAGTTCTTTGAATTATATTTAGAACTAATTTAATATTACAGAAACTATTTTAAAAACTCAAGATCATAATTAAAATGTTTATTTTCATGGTAGCAAAGCACAAAAAAATTAAATTGTTGCCATTGTTTTCATATATTTGAAATAGCCGACTTGAGTTCCCCTTGATCAGGGAAGTGAGGCAGGGTATAAATCAAACAAACAAACAAACAAACAAACAAACAAATAAATAAATAAAATATCAGTTACAACATGTTAGCTTCTAAAAGACTAATTACAGTATTTTATTCTGAAAAAGTCATTGAACTCATGTAATATACAATACTCTGTGTGCAAAAGGAAGAGTGGAAACAACCTGCAGTTTAAGGCTACTTGTTCTGAATCTGCTAAGAATATTCTCGATATACTAAGAGGGCTACAGAATCCCATCAAAGCTTAACATTTGTAATAAACAGGAATGACATGTTTCCACAGAAACATGCAACAGTTTATTTATTTATTTAATTTAGATTTATACCCCAGCTCATTTCCCTGGTCAAGGGGAACTCGAGGCGGCTAACAATAATAAAATCCATATATTACAATATAAAAATATCAATCAACAGTCACAGTCATCCAAGGGGGAAGGGAACATTAATTCCAGGCCCTCCGCCAAAGCCAGGTCTTTGTGGCTTTACCGAAGGCCAGTAAGGTGGGGATGGTCCTGATCTCAGCAGGGAGCTGGTTCCAGAGGGTCGGCGCTGCCACAGAGAAGGCCTTGGCATGGGGACCCACCAGCCAACATTGTTTGGCTGACGGGACCCGAAGCAAGCCAACTCTGTGTGATCTAACTGGGCGCTGGGTGGTATATGGTAACAGAAGGCGGTCTCGAAGGTTCCCCGCTCCTAAGCCATGAAGGGCTTCAAAAGTTGTTATTAGTACCTTGAATTGCACCCAAATTAAAATTCCAACTCAGCAAAAATGAAAAACATAGAATTGAACATGCTGTTCTATACTTTCATTGCCTTCTTGCTTTGAATTTTCCCTCTCTATTTCTTTGTGACATATGTATGGGGTAATGTGATTATAAAATAGCACAGTTTATTTTAGCATTTATAAAAGAATTAAATTAGCTACTATATAACTATATAACATGGGTTGTAAAGAGATTCTTTTAACATTATGTTTTAAATCAACTTCTTTAAAGTATTCCCTTAGCTCTTACAGCAAGATTATTCTATTAACTTGTATTTTATGAAGCACCTCTAGCCTTTCCTTGCAATAAATAGAGATTCCCATTCTGGAGGGTCTCCTTGAGTTAAGACTTCAAGTCTTTTCAGACCAATCCTTCTACTCACATCTTCTAAACTTCTCTCCTTGAGTCTTCCACAATTCAGTTGTGGAATTGAAATTGGAAGGACGTTCCTCAAGGTAGGTTATTACCGGTTTGCACCGGTTCTCTAGAACCGGTTGTTAATTTTCTAAGCAGTTCAGGGAACTGGTTGTTAGAAGAAATTGCCTTTTGTTTTTCCCCCACTTTACAGGGATAATTCTGTAAGGAAGGCAGGAAGGAAGCATTCTGGTATTGTTTAGAAACTGCCTCGCCTATTACATTATTTGCAGTATGCTAGACTTACTGGCATTCAAATATGAGTTTACATACCCTTTCTGAGTTTTGGTATAAAAATGTTTTTTGGTGAGGTCTAATTCTGTCCTTGGTGAGGTTTAATTCTGTGTTTATTGATGGAATAATTTTCCCTATTCAGATTTATTTGGAAGGAAAAAGGTTAATCTCTGTTCCTGAAAGGGAACTAGGTTGAGAAATCTGGCTAGTTCTTGTGTCTATCTGTTCTGGTAATGAGCAAGAGCTGGCTGCTGATAGTTATCATGGCATTTTAACTATTTTAATTCTTTAAATTGCTCTGGCACCCTACCTGATTTGTAACTCCAGCTTGCATGTCTTTTAAATCTAATGATTGGAATTTAGGGCAGCTTTTTGCAAGCAAAGAAGCTTTTTGTATTTTTGTACAGGTAATTCTTGACTTACAACAGTTCATTTAGTGACCATTCAAAGCTACAATGGCACTGAAAAAAATGACATGACTATTTTCACACTTATGACCTTTGCAGCATCCCCATGGTCATGAGGCCAGGAGAGGAGAAGCACCTCTTGGCGTGAGTGATGTTGAGTTCAGCACACCTACCCAGTCACATGACCACCTAGTCACACCCACCTGGCCACTCCCACTAAGCCACGCCCACAGAACCGGTTGTTAAAAAATTTGAAACCCACCCCTGCTCTGCTACCATTATTTGAGTGACAATCCTGATGTTAAATCCTCCCATGCAATGACCTGTTTGTTTTTCTTGACTTTTGCACCCAACCTGTATCCTACATGAAAATGTTTTCTCCTGAAAGTTTGCCTGTTTGAATGAAATTTTAATGAAAAGTGAATTGAGAAGCTGCTGGACTCAGGAGAATTATTTTCCTCCTAAAATTGAAATATGTCATTGGAATTTTGGCAAGCATATCCAGAACTTTTTTCTCCATCCTAAAGCCATTGAAATTAGTCAAGCAACGCAGATGGTATGATGTAGCCTGTTGAATTTATCCACATCCTTTTATGTCACCAGCCTATCAAATGCCTTTGTATAAGAGGCCATAGCCGGCTATATTCTTTTTGTTATTAGAAAAGATATACAGATGTAGCTAACAAATTTAGATAAATGAATCTTTACAACCCAGAAATTTAGCATTGAACTGAAGAAACTTCTTGGATTAGAAGTGAAACATCTTCAAGGGAAAATAAAGAAAGCCTAGTTGCCCTTTGAAAAAGCACATTTGGGATTAGCATTGTAAAGTTTTCCATTTCTGCACAGAGGGTGTCAAATGGCAGCTAAATTTAGTTTAGTTTCTATTGTTTCAAGAATCTTATATTTACTTTCACATAAACTCTTTCACTTCAAATTCACTGAGGCATTAAACTTTCTCATTAACCTAACTGACTCCTTAAACTGGAGCGGAATCTTCCAATATCCACTGGAACGAAGTGTATGTCTGTAGTATAATTAGATAATCACTAACCCTACAGAGAAATATTTAATGTGACCTGGAAGGTATGGATCTAATGGAAAGTAAGCAACAGTAAGTCTTATGACAAAGTTTGACAAATTAAATTTAAGCCACATAAGTGACCATATTGCAAGCAACTGTCACAGTCTTTAAAATGCTTATTTGGACAGAGCCTTTTATATTAAAGAATATCCTTCCATTTAAAAAATGTATTTGATAATAGACTTTCAAAAGATAAGTGAAGTGATTGTACATTCTGTGTATTAGCCCATTTTCAATGGGTGCCAACTTGTTTAGTTTTTTTATTTGTTAAGAATTTAAACTTTGAACTTAGTATTTTCATAATTCAAGGAGTTTAGAAAAATCTATGAAGTGGTACTGGAAAATTATACCAACTGCAAAAGTTAGAGTAGATTGTAGAAAACTTGTGTGGCTTTCTTAGGCTTGGTTTTCATCCAAGGAGAAAAATCTGAGTCTACATTGCTTCTGAAAAATAGTTCATAGATATCTTTATGGGGGGATATTTTTAATACTGTACGATAGAGGCCTGCACTACTTGACTTGGACTTATCTTTGAAGATGACCTTTGTATCATACCCATCCATACCTGATGTCCAAATGTATTGCAGTAACAATATAAGCTTTTTCCTTTCACAATTGCATTGCAATGTTGCATACAATGTGTAAGAAATGGATCTTGTGCTACAATACCATGATGCTCATTTAATTAATTAACTTCCTCCTCCTTAAGTCAGGGTAGCTCCTTAGAAGCATGGGGAGACTGTGTTATTTCCCAAAGCAACTTTATGTATGGGAGGGGCTGTTTCTTAACTCTTTGTTAAGATGAAACAGTGCTGGAAGGGCTGTACAATCCCATATAGTCCTCATAACTGCATTAAAATAAAGGAGTCTTTGAGCTGATTTGTTGCCTAGTGAACTAAAGACTACAACCTTGCACATTTCTTAGCACCTACAAGTTATTTGCTCTTGCCAACTTCTGGACTTTTTTTTTTTACTTCCTGATCTGGTTGACAACCCAGTGATGTATTATCCAAGTATGAACTAGGATTGCTTAGTTCTGGTTGAGCCACAGATAATTGGAGTTCCACCAAGCAAGCAAGCAAGCAAGCAAGCAAGCAAGCAAGCAAGCAAGCAAGCAACTCTCTTTAAACAAAAGCTTAAGATCTATATTCCTGTTTTTAATTGCTCTCCGAAGTGGTATAGCCCAGACACAAAGTAGAATAAAGACCTTTGGGACACCTTTGATACTATCTCTTGCTCCTATCATTTCTTTTAGGTATATTTAAAACTTGGCTGGAAATCCGTAGCTTTGCAAATATTGTTTTATTATGTCAACTGAGTATTATCACAGTTACTGTAATATTCAATGGGATGCATGGTGCATCGATCTGAGAACTTTCAGATTGATTGATTGATTTTGTTGATTAGTTGGTTGATTATTATATGTAACTTCATAAACAGATCTTCTCTGTGATAATCTATCCCTAAACTGGTCCTTCAGTGGTGTACTCATTTCTGCTGTACCTGAGTGTAACCCATAGAGCTGTGGCATATGTTTTGAAATAATTTACAATAAGAAATCAGAAAAATATATCACAGGCAAAAATTTCACTGAACTATATCAGTCATGTGATAACTATACCTATTACAAGTTGCTTGCATGTGATACCATGTGACACAGAATCTGTCAAAGCAAGCTTAAAGGAACTAATCATAAAATTATGTGAATTGTCCATAACTTCGTTTCTTCTATTTTGCTCTGTCAATTTGCTTAATGTTCCAATACAGACATCTACTTCCAGAGATGTTTTATGTAAATTTTTCTGACTTTCATTTATTTCCTTTTAAACAGTGACCAAGACTTGGTACTTGCCAGACTTCATGAACAGAAAAAGATTGGCTTTTCCTGGAGTATTAAGGTAATGTTATGATTCTTTTTAAGTATAAATTGAAATTACCAAATGTGGTTCTAAGAACCAAATGGTTGTATTCCATGTTAATTCACACTGGAAGAAATATATATTTGTTAAATATTTTACTGTTAAGAAATTATTTCTTAATATGTTGAACTATAAGCATGGTTTAATGTAACTTGTTTTCAAGTAATCATTCTCCCCTCCCCCTTTTCTCTATCTCTCTTTTGCCTCTCGATGGAAATACCTTTCTCTCTCTCTCTCTCTCTCTCCACTCATCTATCATCTATCTATCAATCATTTATCTATCTGTCTAAACTTCAAAGGCTTTCTGTGCTGCCATTTTTCATTTTCCTGCAACTTAGTTGTATGATGTAACTATTAGAACGCTATTATTACAAGTTAGTGCTTTGAAGTAAGTAGTATTGATCAATTCAAGGACATTGTGGTAGTTTTCTAAATTTGCTTGTGGTGAGATGTGTGGTTATCAGTATATTCCTGCAGAAAAAAAATGTTTTTTTTTATGTGTTTCATGGTGATTTCAGGATAACTTTAAATATTTGGAAGCTGGCACTGAGGTTGTATCTCTTTAGTAGCCTAGGCATGTTTTATGATACTGTGCTGAATCAGCTTTCTTACTGGGAGAGTGGTAACAACTTTTTTTGTGGTTATGAAAATATATTTATAGTTGATGGAAGACGAAATTTATTCAGCTTGCATTTTATTTCAAAGAAAGCTAAGTCATATTTCCAAAATCAGAAGGCAAACTGGAAATTATTTTTTCAATTTACCCTATATCATTTTTAAAACGTTGTGATGCATTTTTTGAATTTATTATAAAAAAGGGCATATGTGTATCTGTGTGTGTATGCATGTGCACACAGAAATGTATTAATATTACAGAATTTTTAAAAACCGGAAATGATTTCAGAAACCTAAATAAATCAGTTTATGTTGGAAAAACAATATACTGAGTGAAACCAAACTCCATATTCATTCATACTTTTTTTCTGTAAAGTGTGTTCCATATCTACAATACATATTAAAATTTGATTTTAACATGTTATGAATCTCTTTGCTGCCCTCTAAGTCTCATCTGCCTTAGGCACACAGCCACTTGGGGGATCTTGTGCCAGTCATTCACTCTCAACCCTACAAACCAGGCAATGGCAAATCACTTCTGAAAAACCTTGCCAAGAAAACTGCAGGGACTGCAGTATTATGCTCTTCAACTATTTTTTTCAACTGAAACTTGGATAAAGAAGGTTTGAACGCTTAAAAAATAAGAATCTCTTCATCTCTTCTTCGCCAATAAAGAAATCTTGTCAAATGCCTATTAAAGTTTTCTATTTCTTCATAGAATAACAACTTGTAGGCATTGTATGTAATACATCTAAATTAAGGATAGGCAACTTTTTCAGGCCCAAGAACTGAACTGCCCAATGCTTTGGAAGGCTGAGAAAAGTGATGTATAACTAGGCTGGATATGGAATTTTCTAATTCTGTCTGCCTCATCCCTCCTTTATTTTATTTTCTTTTAAAGTAGGTTAATCCATATTTGTTAGAATTTATACTACAGTTAAACGTTGTTTCCAATTCCATAAAATGGAAATTGCAACAATAATTTTGGTTTTGGATCTGGAGCCACCTTGCAGATTGCCAAGCCCTGCTCTAGTTGATGGCTACGATCACCATTATTTCATTATTATTTCATCATTTCATTATTTATTTACTTATTTATTTATTTATCCAACTATATTGCCATGAGGCTATTCTAGGAAGTTTACAATACCACAAAAAAGGAAGAAAATTACAAGAGTATAAACAGAGCAGAAGTAAAATGATAAAACAATGAAATAAACAATGAAAAAGCATACAAGGTGACTATAATTGCATCAAGTGATGTATCGTACCTTATAGTCATTCATCTATTACAGCTTTGAAGAAAATATATATGTATGATTTTGTATTGTTCATTTTCCCCCTTCTCCACTGAGATGTCCTCTTCCATCAGTAATGTGCTTGGCATCATTTTCAACAGAGTTTGTGTTGCATAAGGTGAATGTATCCTTATGGTGCAATTCAGTTGTGCAATGAGCACAAATAATACTGAATATATTTGGTGATGATTGGAATGCATTTTGCAACATAAAATGATGAATAAGCTGCCAATAAAAGTGATTGAAATGCATGGAAGGAATTGAGAGAAGCTGGGGAAGGTCATTGTTTAAGGAAACAGAAACTGGAAAGCATAGCTAGAAAAATAAAATAACTAAGAATTATTTTGATATCTATGATTTATTGGTAAAAAATGTAGATAGATGTAACTTTCTATAAACTTTCATATTTTTCCCCTTTTTGTAACACTTTTTCACAAAAAAATTCAATAAACATTCAAAACTAATTTCATTGATCAAATTATTGTTGAAGAAATGGATAGCATTTTCATAGCATTTATAGAGCTTTAGACAGCAACCCATCTAAAGCCAGATCAATTAATTTAATTCCATAATGAAGTTAACACCTTAGCCCTCAAAGGATCTTACAGTAAAGATGAAACAAAATCAGACAAAATGAAATATTATACAGTATGTATATTATACAGTACTAGCTGATTACCTGGCCTTGCTCATTTTTTTTTAAAGAAGTATATTTGTGCCACAGCTTTTACGGGCCTTCTGAAGCCCCTGGCACCCACTCCCACATCTCTGCCATCTCTGGGCCAAGGGCAGGCCAGCTTTGAGGAAAGTCAGCCAGGGCTTGACAGGGGCACTGGGCCACGACTGTTTGAGGGCTTTCTTAAGCCCCTGCCACCCCCTCCCACATCGTAGACGACCTTACTTGGTGGGGTGGGCTGCTCCTTGTGTTTTGGGGCTGTCGCCGCTGGGGCAAATCTGGAATTTATATGTATAAAACATAGCGCCTCTGTTTGAATATGGTGCCTCAGTCAGTTTGCACGTGCTCAGTAGGGAGTTGCTGCTTGTTATTGAAGAGTGTCCTCTTTGCCCCCCAAAAAAGGGTTCAAAAAGGCCCCCTACCCTTTGGAGACCCTGTCAGTGCTTTTCTTACTACGCTTTTCTACCTATCTGCCAAGTTTGAGGTAGATTGGTGCAGAACTGAAAGTTTGTTTAGAGCACATACAAACACACATCCGCACCCCACCTCCCTTTTATAGATATAGATTGCAGTCAAATATCCTAAGAAAAGTTTCTAATGCACTCACGTGATCTGCAAATGCATCCCCCATTAAATAGCACGGGCTCAGTTAATACAGACTTCAAAAGCACGATTGAAACATGCATAATTTAACAGAAAGCTGAATAACACACAAATATCACATGCAGTGAGAAAACATCACGTATACATTAAAAGCTAATGATTAAGGAACTATTGGTTGCAGAGGTTTCCTGAGTCATGTGATTTGGGGAAACACAGATCATTATTGGACAAAATTCTTAATTATGCTGACTCCGTAAACCGCTTAGAGAGGACTGTAAAGGATTATGAAATGGTATATAAGTCTAAGTGCTATTGCTATTAGCACAAACTGACTGAAACCAATCAAGATAGTGGCATAGGCACTAAGGAAGCAGAAGAACACATTCATCTCAAGTCACCATCTTTCAGAACATGATTTAGATATGCCCCAATCTTTTCAATTTACAGATATGTGAACTTCGATTCCCAGAATTCTCATCATGCTGGCTGTGAAATTCTGGTATTTGACGTTTCCAAACCTTGGAATGGTCAAGGTTGGAAAACGTTGACTTGAATTGTACTTTTACTGGTTTAATTTATCCCAACTAGCATAAACGAACATGATGAAAGAAGAAAGAAAAAAAAAAGAAAAAGAGCGAGTTTGTTAAATTGATGCAACAAACATGCACATATTAATCCGAAGTACTACTGGACTAGAAGTTCCATATTGGAATCTTAATGATTTGTCTTAATTTTAACTAATTAAGGCATGATTAAACTAAGCTCCATTACTTTCAGCAGGACTAAAGGCTATAGTCTGTATGAAGTTCTGCATTTTATTATTTTTAGCTTTTGTGTAACTGCAAACATAATTTGGATGCCTAATTTTTTTCATGGAATACAGTAGAACCTCTGGTCATGACCATAATTTGTTCCATAACTTTGGTCACAACCCAATTTGGTCATGACCCAAACCTAATTCTGGAAATTTGTTGCTTACAAAAAAAAAAAAAAATGATATGGAAGGGAAATCAC
Organism: Boaedon fuliginosus; assembly: GCA_027560395.1. NCBI lineage: Eukaryota > Metazoa > Chordata > Lepidosauria > Squamata > Lamprophiidae > Boaedon > Boaedon fuliginosus. The sequence continues at coordinate 287,847 of JANHGC010005694.1, read as the reverse complement.
CCGTGAAAAAAAAATGTGATTGTTTTTTGTTTGGAAGCCAATTTGGTCATGGTCCGAGACATTCATGACCAGAGGTTCTACTGTATATAGCCAGTTAAAAAAGAATTGATCTCTCAATTTGGATCTTATACACTGGCAGCTTTTGAAATTATTGGGCGTACATAGGAACATTCTCAGGGGACCCTTAAACATATAGTTCAGTTATATAAATTACTGAAGAGCATTACTAAGATAGAAGCTGATAATTTACAAGTACTTTGGAACAAAGAAAAGCAGCATCTTGTCTTAAGACTTTAACAGGAGATTAATTTAAAAAATATTCTTTTGTGATTCTTGCAGCAATGACGTAAGAGTGTTTATAGATAATTAAAAATGGAACTATTCTGTGGTATTTGACTTTGTAACTTCAATCATGAAAGTTTCATTTCTCTATCCAGGAGATACTATCAGAAAAAATAATTTTAAAAAGAAAAATTTACAAGGGGAAGATTTACTATTGTTGCAGATCAACATTATAGAATTATGAAAGCTTTTTTTTATGCCAAGTAAGATCAGCTATGGTTAAAAGAAAATCAAGTTACAATTTTCGCCACAGTTTGAAGCTTTATATAAAAAGCCTTAGAGAAGCAGTAAATTAAAAATGCTCCTAGATGAAGACAAGCATTGTTTATATCTAATAACATGCTACTTTTGTGATTCAGAATTTATTGTATTCTTATATTTAAGTTTATCCTCATACCAATCTAATTAAATTTCCCCTCCCGGCTCCAGTAATAAAGACATATAAATTAATGAAAATCATCCAAAAGTTTGTTGAAGAGTTTGACTGTATATATATTCAGAGGAAATTCATGACTGAAATTGAGTTATTTAACAGTATCATACTAAGATGGAAGGATAAAAAGCATTTACAGCAACACATTCTTAAAAATTGAAATTGAAAAATAAAAAATTCTGTGTAATAGTCTTTGCTTAATGCCACAATTAGAAGCGATACTTCTATTGTTAAGGGAGTTATCACATGCCCGCAAAAGGCTTATAACCTCACCTCCACTGTGGTTAAGCCAAGTATCTATGGTCATTAAATAAGATCTTTGTTATTAAATAAGATCTTTGGAGTGGTGTGGTGGCCTCTCACCTTACAGTTAGGATGCTGTGAGTTCAATCCTAGGTAGAGGCAGATATTTCTCTCTCTAGCACAGTGAGAATATATCTGCTAAAAAACCTCTGCATTGGCTACAGGAAAGGCATCCGGCCAGTTAACATTCAGCTCCATTCAGTTGCCCAGACTCCACCCTGCAAGGGATTATTATGTCATTAAAAGAGGATGATATTGATGATGATTAAAGAAGATATCATGCAACTTGCAGTTTTATTGCTGACTTGGAAACTGGCTGTGAAGATGCAAATGGTACTCTGCTGACAGGCATAAAAGTGGTTACAAACCCCCCCCCCATTTTGATCATGTGACTGCAGGTAACATGGGAGCCATATTGGAACACTTTGGCTAATGTACACTGCCTTACCCTGGTTTTCTTTTGGAAGACTCATTGTTTTTATGAATGGTTTGTCTTGTGCCTTGCTTTTGATATAAAGAACACAAACCATATACTAGTGACATGGAAATCGACATTGTACATTTTTACAATTTCTAAAAGATTAATATAAGAAAGAAGGAAACATCTATTTTTTGTCGGTTGTACAAGATTTTGAAGATGTTACCTCTAAATATTGAACCTACAATTGTGTCACTAGAAATCTTCACTGATAAAGTCAGGGGTGGGTTCCTACCGGTTCACTGGTTACCCGCTTCGTGGGCGCGCTTTCCGAACGGCTGTCAAAAGTGCACTGTGTGTGATCGACTCAGAAATCTTGGTGCGGTTCTGCAAGCACTCTGACAGAATAGCTGTGTGGCGGATATCCACGCTGTTTGCAAAGTACTTAATTATATCCTAAAATGTTAAGACAAAACAGGATATTTCTGTTCTTTGCATCAAGTACTGAGCTATCTATGTGGTTGCTAAGAATAAAAAAAAATGACTTGGTGACATAGAATCAATTAATCAATATGTTTAGTTAGGTTCCCTGAGAATGTTACTGTATTTGGCCAATAATTTTGAAGCTGATGGTAGATGCAAATCGAGAGATCAATATTTTTCTTTTCTTCTTTTTCTGTATTTTTCTGTACCATGTGGATTGTATTTATTTTATTTGTATAATATAATCTTCAATAAAATTAGTGGGCAAACCCCAAAATGATTTTAGATTACTTTTTTATTTCTGCTTTGGTGGATGATATCATGCATTATACTGTGGTCTCACTGCAGTCTTAGACCATGCTCCAATGTCTCTCTGAAATTTAAGAATTACAAAATAGCTAATTCTATATGATTTTTGTATATTTCTTTTTTAAAATATTTTCTTTGTAGAATATAAAAAGAAATTCTGGGGCTTATTGATTCATTAATCCTTTGGGATGCATTAAGGAATCCATTTGGGAAACTGTTATCTGCAAAATGAAAATGAACATTTTGCAAGCCAACCACTCAGGAAATGTGTAATGAAAAATTAAACAACTGGTTCTTAAATCCAGCGGCCAAAATAAAGATGAATCAATAAAGGGACAGAAAGTAGACAATTTTAAGCTAATTTTTTAAGTAACTTTCATTGGAACTAAAAGTCCCATTTCTTATTAATAAATAAATGTAGGATTTCCTGTTATATATGTTGACAGGAGCAAGATTACTTTATGCACAAAAATGGGAGGACACTTTGATTCCCACAATGGATGAACGGCTGCAAAAAGTGATGGATTTGGCAGAGATGGCCAAATTGACTGCTTTGATTAAAGAAAAAAAAACCACAGATAATTTTGTTTCTACTTGGAAACCACTTCTGGACATTGTCCTTGAGGTGGAAAAAAATGACACTTTGATTTTGGTTTTATCGATTTTATAAGTTTACTATTATAGAAATGGCTAGTTTATACTATTATGTAAAAGTAAAAAAACTGAGGTTTGATGCTATTATCTTTAATGCACCCAAAGGAGTCGGAAGTCAATGCCTTTTCTTTCTTTTTCCTTCTTCCCTACACTTTTCCCTTCCCTTCTCCCTCTCCTATTTTCTTACTACTATTTTTGTATTTTATATTATAAACTAATAAAAATGAAGGATTTTTCCCTATTGAAATGCACACTTAGGATTTGTTATTCAAAAGATAACTGTGATATAGCTGATGCTTGTCCATAGGAACTCCTTTATCACTTTTGCTTTGAACGCGACATGGCACACTCTTTTAAAGTTTGAAATTGATTTGGTTTTCTGTTTCATTGTTTTTGACTGAGTTTTCTGATTTTTCTGCTATTAATTTGAGGCAGGATTTCCAGAAAGTACATTTATTAGTAACTAAAACTGGTTATTTTATAGAATGGCAATGCATTTTAATCTCTAGTAAGACTAGAGATTAATCTCTAGTAAGACTAGTTAACAATAACTAGTAAAATTGTCAATTTTTAAAAGTCTGCTTTGCTCAGGTTTCTGGTTCTTCTGTGCTCCTCCTCCAATGTTGCCCTACGTTGCCCTACGTCGCCCTACGTTGTGTTGCCAGGTCCAGTGCTAGCTTCCACTCTCTGTGTATACAAATACAGCTAGGATTTCCCCACAGAAGTGGTATCCATTTATTTACTTGCAATATTACATGCTTGAACTCTTGACTAGGCAGGAGATGGGCACAAACCATGGAACACACACCATTTCTGGTCAATAGTTCCAGTATCATTAAACCACTGCTCCACCACATCCCCACAAATAGCACTAATTGTAATTTAAAGCATCTTATAATTATGGAACTGCTGAGAATGACAAGGTAAGAATGGGGACTCCTGATTTCTGGAAATTTTTTAAACGCTATATTAAGTTTATATTAAAATAACTTTGACCCTTAGTACAATCAAAGGCAACAAAAGTTTATCTTAATTTTATACATTGTTAATTTCCAAAGTGTAAAAAGCAAGTATTGTTTTGTTCACAAACACATTATTCAGCAAAGGAGCCAAAATTTAATTTATATGTAGTGTAGAGCTGTTGTTATTGCTTTATGTTCTTAAAGTTTTCCAATTGCAACATATGGTTTTGAAAGCTGGAACGTCAGAAGGCTGGATAGAGCACAATGGATGTCTTTGAATTATAATACTGGTGAAAACTGTTGATAATACATGGACTGCCAGAACAAACGATCATTCAAAACTAGATGACATGAAGCAGACTGCTTCTTGGAAGAACTAAAAACCAAATGTTTTGGACATATAACATGAAACTAAAAGTCATTGGAAAAGATCCTGATGCTTAGAATAATGTAAAAGAATAGCAATAAAAGCCAACAGAAGGTAAAGCTACTAGTTAATATCACCGTAGAGATATTATTAAAGGCATAACTCTTGGGAAACTCAAAATTGTAAAAAAAGGGTAATGATTAGAGCTAACATAGGCATCCTTGATACTGGTGAGATACTGGTGATACTGATACAGTAGTCAGTTCAAATCAGATGATTTTATGGTTTATTTCTCTGAAAAAGATATCATTGAATGAAAAGGAGTTGCATTCTTTTTTTTTAAACTTTTTTTTATTTTTTGAAATGGTCAACGTTTTCAATATCATCAGACTTGGTGTCATATGGGTTACAAAAATAGTTAGTGCTCTCTAATATTAAAATCCTTAAATTATTATACAAATAGAACATCTAATCATAATATTACTAATACATTTCAAACCTAATCATTAAATAAAATATTTGGGACTTCCAGTTAGATGTCTGGCGATGGGGTCATGGAATTTGTGAGATCTGCAAGTCCATACCCAACGGCTGGCCCGAGGGTCCCCAGAGGGACCTAAGTGTCCCTGGAGGGGTGGCAAGGTGATAGGGATTTACTCAGGGGGATTGAGAGGACCCGCAATTCTCCCCCCCGAGTGGTAGCTCTGAAGCTGACGGCCAGTACCGAAGGTCACAAAATGGTGGCTGGAAAGTCAGGACACTCTGGGAAATACGATTTGAGATGGAGGAGGGATGTGGGGGGACAGAGGTCGAACCCGAGAGCCCTGCTCTTCCTCAGGGCTCGATTCTTTTCCCTCTCCTATTTAACATATACATGAAACCGCTGGGTGAGATCATCCGACGACATGGGGTGTACTGATGATACCCAGTTATACATCTCCGCCCCGGATTGAATTAGTGACGCTGCTGAGGTGATGTCCCGGTGCCTGGAGGATGTAAAGGTCTGGATGGGGACCAATAGGCTCAGGCTCAACCCTGACAAGACC
>JANHGC010005694.1:241857-253291 GCA_027560395.1 Boaedon fuliginosus | reverse complement strand
TGTATCCTGTAATTAGTTGCATGATGCAGCAACTTCTCTTAAAGTAACAAAACATATTTTCTACCCAACTATAGTTACGCCATTACTCCAAAACCCAACAATCTGCTGCATGGGCGGATGAGTCATACTGGATATGATGTGGGTGTGACGGAAGTGATATGTATTTCTATTTACATTTATTCATCTTTCTAAACTAAAATATCTGTATTTACTATACTCTTTCAAATTCTTTCATCTTAAAGGGTAAAGTCTTTTATATTCATTTTAAGACTCTAAACATTTCTTAAATAATTAAATCTTGATAATCAATTCTAATGCATCTTTTAAAACCTCCTTTTAACATATATGCTTTCAAATTTATTTTAAAAATTATTTTGCAAACTTCAGGAAATAATTCAAATATTTTATATATATACATAACTAACATACAAACACACACACACACCTAGATGTTTTGGGATACCTTAAGAATTCTGAGAATTGTAGTTTTTCAAGAGGTATCAACCTGACAGATTAGACAGATGACAACAAGAAAAATAATTGCTATTTGTGTAATTTGGGGAAGCTCTTCCCAATATAGCTTTCTAATAACAGGAAAAAATAAAATTCCTAGATCTTTTATTGACTTTCATATAACTTTACATAAATAAGTGTATTTCCGTTGCTTTGCACAATATTTTCTTTTGTTCTTTCTGTTTTCTGTTCCTTAGCTAGTCCTCCAATCCTCTTCAGAGTGGATGAGTATGCAGAATAATGGACATGGGGAGAAGAATCCATGTTCTTAGTTGATGTTAGCACTAAATACAATCCACTTTTTTTGTAAAGTTGCTTAGTAATATTTTAAAGTTTTCTCAACCTATGAGAGGGGATTGACAGTATAATCCAATTTACAGACATTAAAAATAAGTGATGGTGAATCCACTTCAATCTATTCTTCCACTCTTACATATCCTGGCCTAGGACTCAAAGCAAATCTCATGGAAATTAGAACAGTCCATTCCATTCCATCAATCTGCAGCTACATACCTTTCCCATATGGAAAATTCTGATTGATTTAGTTTATTGTACATACAATTTCTGTCTGCATCTTTTTGTATACTATTTCATTTGGGACATTTCATATCATTGTTCACCATCCAGAGCAGGGGTGTCAAACTCGATTTCACTGAGGGCCGCATCAGAGTTGTGCTTGTCCTCAGGGGCTAGGGTGGGCATGGCCATGGTGGGTGTGGCCAGCTTCATGTCACTTGTGTCAGAGTCATCTGTGGTGGCCTGACCGCTCTGCCAGCAAAAACAGGTTCCTGAGGTCCGTTTTCAGCCGTGACGGCCTCCTGCCACCCTCTGCCAATGAAACAGAGCTTGGGGGCTGCACATAGCCCCCAAACTCCATTTTTTTATGGGAAATGGTGGCAGGAGGCCATCACAGCTGAAAACAGAGCCTGGGAGGGCCATATGCAGCCCTCCCAAGCTCTGTTTTTGCTAGTAGAGGCACCGTGGACCAGTCCTTTGCTGTTCCTAGGGTGGCCCCTGGGCCAGATCTAAGCACCCATGGGCCAGATTCGGCCTCCAGGTTTGACACCCCTGATCCAGAGTCACTTGTTTGGGATTAGTAGCTATATAGATTGCTTACTTACTTAATTAAAACTTTTGTTACTATTTGTTATAAAATAGCTTCATGGATGTGTGATGTTAGGAAAGGTGGCATATTCTACATAGAAGAAACAAAGGATAGGAACGCAGCCCTGGAAGCATCTTATTCCATACATGATCATAGGTAATCAGGCAGAAATAGCACCAAAAGTCCACCTCAAAAATATTTTTGTGTTAAGTAACAAGTGGGGATCTTGTTTTAGCTTCCCAAAATTATATTTTTATTTACACAAATGACACAGAAAGAGAAATCGTCTCCGGACATTCTACTTCCTATTATCTTTTTGTTGAAAAATATAATTCATATTTATAAAAGTCCCATTTAATCGCGATTATTATAAATTGGCACATCAGAGACCAGGACAAAATCAATCCAATTATCATTGCACTATTGTCCAATGTAATATGGCAAGATTAGTTAAGACATTTCTTGATATAATGGGAAACTTCAGTGAGGTTTATATCAGGTTATTGATTGTACAAGGCATATTGTTCCCACCCATATCTGTATTCTTTTAAAGGACAATTATTTATTTCAGTAATACATTTTCATTGAGCAATCATGCACTGCACAATGTCACTTAATTTAAATGTAAAACAAAAAAACAGACATTTAATGAATGGAAGTTTTGAAATAGAAAAAAAACCTTAGGATATTTTTCTTTCAAGTATACATTCAGTGATTTTTCTGTAATATAAAAGAATGACTTGTAGCATAACTTTTTTCATCTAAAGCCTTCAAAAACTACTGAGGCAATTCACACAAAGAAAGCATAATTGAAAAGCCAATTATATCTAGACAATTATGATGCGATGCAAATGAACAAACTGATGGTTTTCAAGGACTTGAAAAATAGCATACAGCTATCTGATTTTCAGTTACTAAGGTCATTGTGACATAAAAACAGTTAAGCAAATGTCAACCCAAAAAAGCAAAAACACAATTTGTTAAGTCCCACAGTGACATTTTTAAAGAGCAGTTTAAAGCCCCTTCTCCAGTCTGGTAATAGGCAAATGTCTTCCCAAAGATCTGATGAACTCCATACTGAACAGTTGATTTAAAGAGGTTTGGTTGGAAGAAAGAAAAATAACTTGGAGAAGAGGTTCCACCAGTTTTTTTAAAGAGCAAACATCAAAGGCTGGAGGTAAGCAATACACAGAAACAACAAATCTGAGTTTTAATACCAGTTTAGTAAAGAAGTTATTTTTATTCCTCAGAAGCTGGGGCAAGTATCTTATGACATAGTCTTATGGAAGAGGGATTAACAAGGACAACTATAAGAAGCCATTCTCAAGAATAGTAAAACATAGAAAGCTCTTTTCTACAGCAGAGCAAAAGCTGTTCTTGATTGTTATTAGCAGAGGTTTATTCACTGACAAATATTTCCAAAGCCCAAAATCTGGTATCAAAGCGCGATCTGAGCTGCCTTCTCTCTATAAATACTGGAGTGGAGGTGTGGTATGCTGGCTTTGTTGCTGTAAGTAGGTTGGTTGGCTGTGTTGTTGCATCCTGATTGGTTGATGGAGTTGATGTCTGAAGATTAATCTACAGACATCACGTGTGAATAAGTTCATTTGTTGATTGGCAGCTCTTTCAATTCTTTCCCTCATTTGTCCTGGTTCGTCTATTTGTAAGTCATTTAGCAGATTCTAGATTCTAGTTCCCCTTAACCGGGGAAGAGAAGCGGGGTATAAATCTAAATAAATAAATAAATAAATTTAGCAGATTCTAGGTTTGGCTGAGTCTCTTTTTGGCTTTATAGTTAAAACCAAACTCAGACTTAATCACACACCACCTTTTTCTGTCACTCTTCAAGAAACAACCTGCATCTATTTCATTATGAATAAGGGAGCAACATGAAAATCAGACATATTGTTGAACTTGCTTAGCAAATTAGACACTACAGGATAGTGTTGGCAGAGTAGTAATGTCCCTAAATCGTGCTAATTATTGTCCTCATTTTTTCCATTCTTCTGCATGCTTGATTGCCCTTTTTCATTCCCATCTAGTTTAAAGTAGGGCCACAAATTAGCAAGATTCACACAACATAGTGAATGAAAATGTGCTTGGCTATTGTATATGTTGATAAACAGGCAGTATAAACCAGGCCACTGGGTTTCTTTGGTTAACCAAACTTTGGTTCACTGTGGTTACCATTTATGTCAGCAGAAAGGAATGCATTTTGACTTCTAACTTTGGCAATGCTAGTTTCTACCCCTGCTGTGTCGTTCCATTTTTGTGCTGTTTACCAGCAAACAAATAAGAGGGGTGTAATATAGTGTTTGTCATAGACCAGTGATGACTAACCTTTTCAGCACCGTGCCCAAAGCACCTGTGTGCGCAAACTCCCAAAATGCAATGCACGCACATAGCATACACACCACCCAACCGGTTTGCACCGCGTGTGTGAGCGCCAAATGCGTGCTGTGCGTGCATGTTATTTTGCAATACTAGCCTTCTGTTGTAGCTGAAAAACAGCTGCTGCACTGATCAGCTGGGTTTCAGAAGAGGGAAATAAATGTGAGTATAGTGCAGGGGTAGGTGGGAAGGCCCATTTCGCGACAGAACCGGCAGGAGGTGTGCACACATGTGGGGTGGAGCTGAGCTGGGACGACGGCTCCCATGCCTGAAAAGAGGGCTCTGTGTGCCACCTTTGACACATGTGGCATAGGTTTGCTAACACTGTCATAGAGGAACCCAATCAAAATACCGCCCCCTTTTAAAAAAGTTGCTTACTGATGAATATTGCATACCTGCTAAGTACTGTGCAAATACAACCTTTTTAGTGTACTCTCCCTCTGGAATGTGTGTCAGCAGGCACCTGCTCTGAGGGCATGAGTCATGTGGAATTTAAGTGGTACAGGGCTGGGCTGGTGATTAAAAGTAACTCAGTAGTCTGTTTGTTCAACATCATATTTGTAATCTTTAGCACTTTGTACACCTGCAGTAGATTCCTGTCACTTTACAATTAGGTCTGTCAAAGAAGACGGGAAAAATTCCTCACTATCGCAATTTTATGTACTAGGTAGAAGTCTGTGGTTTGCTAAGCTGAGACTTTTAACTTTGGTTTGTTGAAGAGATGACCTCTTGTTTTAAATGGAATTCTATGCCAAAATGGGTAGGTTTACACATCACAATAAGCCCAAAGCAAACTATCTATCTTATGGTGGAATATTACATGGGAAGCAGCATCTGAGCTCATGTTTGGAATGTAATCTTGAAAATCCATAAATAAAAATATGGATTGTAACATCAACATTCCTCACAATGAGTGAAACAAAGATACATTTCCAAAATGTGCTTCTTGGAACTGCCTAAAATATACCAGGGAATCAGAACACTCTGATATATTGTGACATAGCAGTTAAAAGTGTTTAAACCCCAGGCATCTTATATTCTGTAGTGCACTTGTACTGCAGCACTCTTTGTCTCCTCTTTGTGCACACTCATGTGATGCTACTGCACTCCTTCTCAACCTTCACACACCTGCATAATGCTGCAGCACCCCTTCCCCAACCCACATGCACTTAATGCAGAATACTCCCCTCCAATAGCAATACTATAATGTATTATACTATTATACTATACTATAATATAGTATAATACTATAATCACTCTCCAGCTTGTTTGCAAGCTGCCCAGGACTTGCAACTTCCATCCTGCTTCCCAAGTGACTTTGCTGGCAGGAGGCAAGTCATAGTCATATGAGATCCTCTCTTAGCCACCCACAATTCTAGTTAATGACGGAAATTGGGACTGCTGAGATTGCTGTTGCTAAGCAATGCAATCTTTTGACATTGCACACTTTATGACCACATGCTTAGTGACAGAAATTCTGGTCCCAATTGCTGTCATAATTCAAGGACTACTCATAGTAAATGAATGGTCTTTTATGCTTACCACGGCTTAAATTGCAATTGATCAATATATGCAGCACTGGTTTAATATGGAAAAGGACAATGAGGTAATCTCATTCCAGCATTCATATCTGGAAACAAATTTATCTGTTTTATCATTTTTATTATCAGTGTGGTTTAATGGTTAACAGAGAGGACTATGACTGGAGAAATCTAGGTTCAAGTGCACCCTTGGCTATGAAAGCACTTGGGTGACTTTGGACTTTGAGTTGGACTCTCAGTCCAATCTGCATTGTGCAGGATTCTTGTGGGAAAAATGGAGGAAGGTATATTCTGGATATGTTGCCTTGAGTTCCTGGAAGAAAGTAGGAAATAAACCCAACAACAAGCATCTTCTATTTTTCATTTTGTGACCCCTTGTTCTGTCTTCCCTACTTGGATGACAAAGAGAGAGACTGTAGTTGTACAAAATTTTGCAGTGTTACACATTCATCAAAAAACAACTGCATATGTCAAGTGCCTTGTTTCAGCTAGACAGTAAATGTCTCTTAAGTGGAGGGAAATTGTCCTAGCCTACTGCCAGATTTGTTTCAGTTAAATTGGGGTTTGTGGAAATCACTCTGTGAAGTTCTTCATAATTTGGAGAACACCATTATTGTTCTATAAAGCTGCAATTTTAAAGGTGTGGAAGCAATAAAAAACAAAATAGTATATGTAATACAAAATAAGCAGTTTCAAAAGAGCACAGTTTTAATTTTAGTCTTCATGCCGAATTATATTTCATTTGAATTTGAGGATAGAAAAAGTACATATGATGAAATGTAGTTATAATACATAGAGAAGCCCTATTTTCTTTTGTGTGACACTAAAGGGCCATAGTTATCTGCATTCCTGAAATTGCCATAAAAATACTCTGGCATGATTTCTATTACCGTGATGGCTAAGCAATAACTTCAGAAACAAGGTTTCTGAGTGATTGCCTTTCTGAAGCTTTAGTAAAGGAGAAGTTAAGGAATTTATTCTGTATCAAACAATTTCATTCTTTTATGTGGGGTGGAGCTGGAGCAAAAGGAAAAAAGAAGTTTTGATTTATGGGTTTTATCATTTCTCAGATCTGTATGATGGTAGATAGCCTTTCAGAGAATGAGGAAGAGAGTTCCTCTTCTTTTCCAGGAGATGATAATTTGGTTTCTCTTGATTACTTACCTTTTCATTTGCATTTGTCCCTTCTCTCACACTTGTTCTCACTGTTTTTTCCTCATACCTTATTTGCTCTCTACTCAGTTTCATTGTCTTGCTTGCTTGCTCAATTGCTCTCTTGCTCAGTCACCACACCTGTGCCCTTACTCACGTTCACAGTCTCACTCTAAATACTGGTGGTGGGAGTTGTAGACAAAGCTTGGCAGATGGACTCTCCGCTTCTGCCATTTTCTTCCCTACCTCTGACAATCTAGCTCATTCTGTCTGTCAGCTCTGCTGTCACAATGGCAATCAACTCCTGGACACTTTACAAAAAGAATCAAACCCTGAAAGATTTATTTTATTTTATTTATTTATTTATCAAATTTATACCCCGCCTCTCGTCACCCGAAGAGATGAAGAGATGTAGGTACATCTCCCCCTCCCCCTCTCTCCCTCTCTCTTTCTCTTTGGCTATCATCTATCATCTATCTCATTTGTATAGCCTTCCATATCACATGAAAGTGACTCCTTATGCAGAGTGAATGATTTGATGAAATCTATATATCTATAAAACAGAAGTCCGGGAGGGATGTGTGTTTGTATCTGCTCTATACAAACTTGCAGTTCTCCACCAATCTCACCAAACTTGGCACATAGATAGCTTACCATAGTAAAATCAGCACTGTCAGGGTCACCAAAGTTTAGGGGGGGCTTTTTGTACCCAAATGAGTACACTCTTAATGAACAAGCAGCAACCCTCCACTAAGCAGGTTCAGTTTTCAAACTGAGGCTCCATATTCAAACTGAGGTGCCATATTTTCAAACGGCGCTCAAATGGAGAAGCCCGCCTAGCCAAGTAAGGTTACCTGCAACATGTTGGAGAGGGTGCCAGGGGCTTCAGAAGGACCGCAAACGATGTGGGAGGGCGCTGGGGGCTACAGAAGCTCCCCAAATGGCTACAGCCCAGTGCCGCTGTCAAGCCCCAGTTGCCTTTCCTCAGAGCCAGCCTTGCCCCAGAGCCGGCCTTGTGCCAGAGCCGGCCTTGCGCCAGAGCATCTGGCCTTGCCCTAGAGCCGGGTCTGGTCTTGCCCCAGAGCCGGGTCTGGTCTTGCACTAGAGCCAGCCTGGCCTTGCACTAGAGCCGGCCTGGCCTTGCACTAGAGCCAGCCTGGCCTTGCCCCAGAGCCGGCCTTGCCCCAGAGCTGGCCTTGCCCCAGAGGGCGCCGGGGGCTTTAGAAGGTCCACAAATGCTGCAGCACAAATATAATTCTTTTAAAAAAAAAACCGAGCACGGGCCGGTAATCAGCTAGTCAACTATAAAATGAGAAGAGAAGCTGTAAATTTGCATAAGAATCCCATTCTCTTCAGGAAATTATTGTCTCCTGCAGCAACGGAAAGTGTGTGACAAGAGTATAGAAATTATTTTGATATTGCCTCATCTCCCTAAATAAAGTTTTCCCAAAAAGAACCTGAAGACATATTAAGCCAATTAACTTTGGCATCCAGGAAGATTTGCAGTCTAAAGGAGACTGGGAGACCAACAGAATGGCTCATAAACCTCTCGCCCTCCACCACAAGACTTGGCATTTTCTTGAATCACTCTCCATTAGTTTTGATCTTACCTTAAAGCATGACGCTGATTCCTCTTTCCAACAAAACCCCTTTTATTTATGTTACAGTGAATTCCTCACTTCCTCACAGGCTTGGGGAGCTGCCAAGCTGATATCTTCAAAACACTACTCTTGACTTCCGGTTGAACTTCCGGCGGTGCCGGACATTTGGGGTTTGCATCCACCATGCCTGTTGGAGGTTGTCCATACAAAGCCAGATCCTCCTCAGAGGGGGGTGGTGAAGCAGAGGGGAACCCCCTGGTAGGTTGAAGAGAGCCGCATCTCTTTTTCTGGGCTAGGTAATCCCCTATGCTGAAGACGGGACTAAGTGGTGGTCATAAAAAATGGCTGCCTCGAAGTTGGAGGCAAGCTGAACAAAGATTGCATAGGAGTGAGTGAGAAGCGAACAAAGTTTGTCAACATGTAAGAAGATTTTTCTTTCACTGAAAATAACCCCCCAAAAAGCAAGCAACCCTAAATGACTCTAGAGTCCTGATTAAAGCAGCAGATTACTTTAAAGAGCACAATATAAAAAGGAAACATTAACATTTTCAGGAAGAAAAGAGTGCTCAATAGGCTAGCAAGAAGGAACTGTGAGACAGATGTGATTTTAAAATGATGGTGAAAACGGATGAATTATTTGATAGGATGTCTTCTACCTTTTCAAAAATGTACTCTTCCCTTCGAAGAATGCTTGATTTGATAGACAAAACTATGGACGATATGGGAAATAATGTTTTAAATATGTTAAATGCCACTGAAAAAATGGGCATGACTATAACATGGTGGAATTGGAACGGATGGGAAGGAACAAACAGATGGTTTGGCACAGCACTTAGGAGACATAGCACAGCAAATAATATATTACCAAGAGGGGAGAAAGGACTTACTAACAATGGAATCTATGAAGAAGAAGGTGAAAATGAAAAATAACATCCTAGACATAAAGTATAGAGGCTGGATTGCACCTAACGAGGCAGAAATGAAATCAGAAGGTGAGGACAGGATGGACTCAGCGCAAATGGAATACACAGGATGGCAGGTGATGTGTGAGCAAGAAGGGAGAAAGGACTCCCTCAGCAAAGAAAGTATCGAAATGGGTAGAGATGACGACAGGAGGAAAATGAAAAAAGTTAGAACATGGATATTGATCGCTCTGAAAAGAAAGAGAGATAACAGTTGAGGAGAGTTTTTTTAATTATGTTTATATATGGTTTGACTATAAATTAAGCTAGAAATAGGTTATAGAGGGGAATTATATAGTAATAAATGTTTATAGAAGCTTTAAAATATAATGGAAAGATAGATTAATAGAACATAGGTAATTCTTTTAAGTATTTTTAAGTAATGAAATGGTATTTTGATTAGGATATTGAAGAACTGAATGAACTGGAATGTATTGAACTAAGAATATAAGATGATATAGAAGATTTGAATGATCTGAGAATGTCTTGAACTAAGAATAGAAAATGATGTAGAAGATGGAGATACAGATGGAAACTATTTAGAATAATTTAAAGATTAATAGATTGCTATCAGGTTAATATGCATTTGAATTTAAAGCTAATTACATTTACTTAAATACAGAAATTATGTATATTAATTTATTGTAAAGATGGCTTAAAAGGAAAAATGTGTCAGAGATTAGAAAATAATAATTACTAACAGGTATTGGATATGAATGAAATTAATTTGGTCTAGAGATACTTAACAATAATTATATAAAATAATAAAATATGTAAATTTTGACTTTTAAAAGATAGTCAAATAAGATTGTGAGAATTGTAATAGAAAATACTGATGAATTCAACATATAACAATGCCCAGAAACCATTCTGTTTGTGCAACAAGATTGTATGTAAAAAAGATTTTTTTTCCCCCCCGAAAAAATCTGCTACTCTTGTAGCAGAAAATTATTGAGCATGTAAGCAGGACAGATTTTTACTCTCATGAATGGAACTAGTTGTCTCCTGCAAACACCCCTCCCTTTTCACCTCTCTTTATTCTCTAGGGGAGAGGCCATTCACCATCCACCTGTGGCTTTATTCCCACAGACCCTTGCTCCTGAGCTGTTCCCTCCTTCTGGCAGCTCTGCGCATGTGCACACTGGGAACAGGCTCCAGTTGTTCTTCTGCATCACTAATGCTCGATTCCGAAGGCAGCTGATAACCATCAGATGGCCGTGGCCCCATCTCAGCCTTCAACACAGAAGACTTGTCCGAGTGTTCCCCAGATTCCAAGACTGGCTTATGTTCCTCCCCAACCTCCTCACTGTCCGAATCTGTTGCCAGCTCCACTAGCCGCTGATCGGCCACAACAAGTTGAAAGATGCTGCTAGGCTTCTTAGCTCTAATCTCCAACACAGAGAAGACAGCAGTCTCCACAGAAGCCAGGCAACTGGTCATTCTGCCAGAGGGGGCAAATCTGTAACATCCAAAACCAATCCCATCCCTTAACAGCTTCATTATCAGCATAGTGGATGAAGTCTCCTCGATTGCAAGACTCCTAAGTCTTTCATTAGGAAAAGAGGAAAGATAATACTTTTAAGCCAGAGCAGGTTAAAAATTAAAGTAAGCTTTATCCACAATATTCTGGTGGATGAGACTAAGATAGCTTCATGAGGGAATGAATTTAATGGTAGTGAAGCTGTTCTATTTCACAATTACAGGTACATAAGGATCAGTCAAAAATGTCTGTGAACGTTTTTTGGTGCATTTTTTTTTTTTTGCAAAGCATTGATAGTACATGAAAAATCAAGTTTCTCTTGAGACAAAGTCAACTCCTGCTGGTTATATGGATATTCCATGTTATTTTCTTGGCACTAAATGTGGAAGTGATTTGCAACTGTTTTCTTCCAGTATACATTTTCAGCTTCCCAGTCTATCCTATATCTCTGGTCTTCTATTTCAATACTAACAAAATGCCCCTCCTGCTTAGCTTTTTAGAGATCAGTTAACATCAGCTATGTAACACTGATAGAAACAAAGTGAAATAAAGAGAATCTTGATATTTTTAAAATGGAACATTACTGATTTCACCAAAGACAAGTTCCTTGTATGTTCAATCACACTTGGCCAATAAAGAATTCTATTCTATTCTATTCTATTCTATTCTATTCTATTCTATTCTATTCT